>JBBPNU010000008.1:0-54940 GCA_038091055.1 Leccinum angustisporum
TACCAGCGGGAAACGACCAGACAGAGAACGTCTTGTCCCGCGATCCTGTTGCGATTTTCGTGCCATCTGCTGAAACATCTACCCCAGGCACCCAATCTTTGTGTGCATTGAATTCCGTCACCTTTTCGTGGGTTTTCGCATCCCAGACGATCACTTGACCACTCTCCGTCCCACACACAATCCACCTGCCATCTTGTGTGACTGCCAGGTCAAAAACAAAACGCCCAGCGTCCATTGGCTTCCCCACCTCCTTGCCATCCTCCATTCGCCATTGTCGAATATTCATTTCCTTTCCCCCGCCCACGACATGCTCCCCATCAGCAAGAAAAGCGACTGAATATATCTGATTCTGAGCAACGATTTCGATTGGCTTCGCGTCAGTTGCGACATTGGAAGTGGAGCTTTTTCCATTCGATTCCTGAGCATCCGTCGGTATCTCTCTTTCTTTGGTCGCCGATGTGTGCACCTGCTGACCACCGTCCAACGGAAGTGGGCTGTTCCTACTCGGCTCTGTTGCTCTTGTCAGCGCCGTTCGTCGATAACCTTGCCTACGTACTACTCACCATTCCTCTGTCGAGCCCTTGAGTGCAACTTGGAAAACATACTGGGTCGGGTTCGAGTAGTACAAGGGAGAATGTCTGGTCGTTCATTTTCGGTGCGCCTTTATCGCCTGGCGTACACGTGCACGCTCGTTCACTCTCACGCAGGGACCCTGTGCCCTGGGCGCTCGCCTTCATGCGTGCCATAATATCGCTATCGTGGTATCTAAGCAAGATACCGCTCCTATCAGTCGAGGATCCTGAGGATGGTTTCTCTCGTATCGTTTCGTCAGATGTTCTCCCCGCCTCACTATCTGATTATTATCTCGCAGAACTGAAATAGCAACGTGATTCCTCGAACTGTAGACCAGCTTCCATTGGCGTATTCAAGAGGCAATTCTTCAATGTCGTACACATCCGTAGATCCTTCTTCCGATTGTGTGCTCTAAATGCACTAACCCTTGAACAACCATCAGAGTATCTCAAACTTGCCACGCGCTCACCACACATGCACATTTTCACATACCCTCCTTTCAACGACGACAATCATCCTGGAGATGGAACCACCGGCATGAGGCATGTAGAGAACAGAGAGCGCGGAAGTGAGAAACGGTAGGTAATGCATCTCCACGCTTTGTAGGCACGTCACGTTCTTGAGAACACGTATGATGATCGAAATCTTGAACGACGGACAGTGACGCCATCCTCACAGGCAACAATTGACAGCTGGACCGTTCCACTCTCTGTCTCCCACCCTCCAGCATTCGAGTTGCTCATCTAACACGCCGATTCTCCTCAATTGCCAGTGTTCTACACGTTTGCGCATCACCCGTACCACCACCCAAATCAAGATCCCTCAGAAAAAATACCGCCTCCTCCACCCGCATCTCTAACACGTCCAGCATCTCCCGTTGTCGCTCCCACTCCGCCAACACCTCCCATTCCATGCGCGTCAACAGACTTGCGTCCTGAGCGACATCCGTGCGCTCTCGTTTCGTCAGGACAACCTTGACGTTTGCCTCCTCCTGCTCCGCTTGTCGACGCATGCCAATGTTGAACAGCGTCATGTAGAGGCTCGTGAGGAGCGCCGAGTAGGTTTTTGTCAAGTCGACGTACCTACAGAAATAAGCCACAGCTTTATCCACCCTTGCTGAGACAACTCACCAAAGATAAAACGTTCGCGTCGGATTGTGGTTCGCACTTCGCGGAATCCCCTGCGTTGATATCAAAAAGTCGGAAGAGAGCGCGGACGACAACGGTTGGATGTGGAAGTCCTTGTTGGCCATCATCGCCACTTTGGCTATCTATGACCAAGGCACGATAACGGTCGCGTTTCTCTGTCGAAAAGAGAACACTCACTTGTTTTTCGCCATCGTCCCCATGCCGTTCCCTCGTCACTACTTCTAATGCACGTCTCATCCGCTTGCTAATGGTATCAAACTGTTGATCTTGTTGTCCCCGAGAGTAACGTGGGAAGCCGCTTTACCAACTGGAGTCGGGTTGTCGGCCCAGGCCAAGAGGCCAAGGTAGTTTTTTATTACAGTAAGGAAGAGGACGATGTCTTTTTGGAGGTAGTTCGCGAGTCCTTCTGACAGATCCTCGTCGTCGGGTATATGCATCTCAATAGCCGCAATAGAAGTAGGGTCTACAAGTGAATGAGAAGTCGAACCTGTGTGTGTAGTAGGCACAGGAGAACTGACATACTACCTGAGCGGCATCTCGGAAACGGACTGTTGTTTCGACTCGGTCGCTTTCAGGGTGGCCCTCATAAGTATGGTGGCACTGTGGTCGAACCGTTCTTCTACACACTCTCGATGAACTACATCTACTTCATCAGCATTGGGATCAAGGCTCGTGGGTTGCGGGAACGTACCCTCGTTGCGTATGTGGCGAAACGATCACGAAATCGCTCTGGGCAAGCCAAATCCACAACGACATCCGCCGTTTTGTTCTTCTGCGCCGGCAGCCACTGAGGCAGAGGTTCAGCCACGCTCAAGTGCCTCACTGAGATGGACAACCCTTACCTTGGTCGAGCGCGCACTCGGTTGTTCCTTCGCCCTCCGTTTCTAAATTTGCCGATCAATCCCTTTCAGAGCCACAGAAAACGCTCCAGACGAGAGATGCTCAAAGCGACTCAGTAATGAGCTTCCGAGGTTGATCAACCAACTTGGCTTGTTTGGATGGCCGTCGGGCACCAGGCAGACAGGCCTCCAAGACGAGATAGCATATCAGGATGGCCACGGGGCGTGAGATCCACAGCATACTCGAACATCAAAATTGCCTCGTGGATAGCAACAAGCGCACCAGTGCGTTCGAACTGAGCAGATAACAGCACCCCGAGGCGAACGAGTAGTGCAGGTCGGTGAGGATTCGAGTATGACAAGTTCTGCAGTAGGTCCCGCGTCTCCTGTATCGCATCATCGTCATTCGCTTGCTCTGCCGCTGAGCATCCAATGTCTACTGAAGCCTCGACCATTTGCAATGCGAAAAGCCCTGCTCGGTGTGCATAACTTTCTGCCATCGAGACCTCCACCACTCCTGCCAGTAAATCCCTCGCTTCTGCCCTGTCGGACTTGAACCCCCGCATCTGGAAGCGGGCAAATAGCGCAAGACCAAGTTCCAGTGCCGTTGTGCAATGATCCGGATGATTTTTACTCCGAATCGCAGAGCATGCTGATACAATCCGATTGGTGCATCTAGGTCAAGGTATCGATTGTTGGCTTGGCAGTCGATGAACTTGGCATTGGCCAAATTGAACAGAACAGCTGAGCGATGAGGGTGATCCATGGGACAAATCTCTGAACACGATGGAAAGTTTGGATAGATGCGTCCAGATCCGTTTGGTCTTGCTGCTCGCGGTAATGCAGGAGGGTACGATGTCCCTCGTCAGTGAGCTTTTCCAGCGCGTTCATTTCGTGTGATTCTGGTAGCTATCGCCACAAGTCAGAAAATGACCAGGGCGCTACAAACGTTCTGCTTACGTCGTATTTGGGACAGGATTCATTGGTGTCACAAATGCGTCGCTCCGTGATGATGTCAAGGGACGAACACGGCAGCAAAGTATCACCCTCTAGCGCTGTTAAGTCGACGACTACACGGAGATGTCAAGGGGAGGATACGGCAGACAAAGGAGTTTCTCACGCTGAAGCTGTTGATTCCTATGACAGAACACTTCTCCTACAGTAATCTTGAATTGACGGAGCAAATCTCCGTTTCCTAGCCTCGGACCAAGCTCAAACGATGCGTAGACACTAAATGAAATGGAAGATGATTGATTCGATGGCCTTGGAAGCTATTGAATGAAAGCAACAGATATTTATTTAGCAAAGGATGACGCACAAGAGGATGTCTTGATCCCGTTCTACGGTATCCTTCCCTGTCGACACGGGTTTGTTCGACGTTTGTGTGATCTTTCCATCGACTTCTACTATGACGTTCAAAATGCACAAAAAGTCCGCGCGCGAGATTTCATGCGCTGCGCGCGCGAGAGATTTTTTTTGGGTAGCGCGCGCGAGATTTTTTTATTGGGTAGCGCGCGCGAGAGATTTTATTGGGTAGCGCGCGCGAGTTCCTGAGCAAAACTGTACTTTGTTGAACGTTGATCCACCAATAAGAATATTAAAGTGTGATTGATGTATTGCAAAGTTCTGAAGTCAGGTGGGAGTAATGCCTACTCGTAATGTCTGTATTGGTCATGTACGGTACTAAGAGAGTCGGAGACGAGAAAAACTTATGCATGAACAAGATTGAAGTCATTAGCGAATGTGGCCAAGGAACGGCAAGGAATGTGGACTTGTAAATGTTTACGTATCTACTCGTGGACGCAAATTAGGAATGAAAATGAACGACTTAGAGCCTGAGAAACTTGAACTTCTGAATGCAGTGCCAGCGGCCAACTTGAAGAGTCTGCGCTGGGCCTACTAGACCCATGGGTCCCGGCGGAGGGGGTCTTGAGTGCCAGCTCGGATTTGAAATGCTGATACTCTCCGCAGCTGAATAGTTGGAACTTGACTGAAGTTGGATGATTCGTCGACATTATTCTCTGCAGAAGCTCCAGAAACAATGTTATTTGGAACTTGAGTGCCAGACGATTCACCAGGATTGCGATGTTCGGATGCTCCGTGTCCTGACACAATGATCATTTCAGTCTTCCAGACTCGGATGGTACTAATTTGGATCATGTACTCACCGAGACCGAGTTCAAGTACTGAACCACTGCCAGTGGCAGAATAATTTTCTGACTTAATCCGCTTACCAGGATGAGCCTGAGTAAGATATGACACCCGTCCGCCAGGCAGTTCAGATGCACGGCGCTTTGTACTGGTGGCAGTGTCACCGGCATTAGCCTGCTCAGGCACTGCGTCTCGCTCAGCCTTCGCTTCACGTGCGATGAGATTTGTGAAAAAGAAGTCATTATCACTCAGGCTGTCGTCGGATTTGACATCTGAAGTTTTGACTCGGAGTCAGGTGGAACTTGAACAATGCACAAAAAGCTCGTACCGTGGCTGCCAGTGCGACGGTGGAGCTTGGAACCCGACTCAAATTTGTTGCTCTCCACAATTTGCACTTCACTGGCACTGTCCGAGGAAAGCTCTATGACGGGGATGTGCCGGCCCTTGCCTTTGGTATCACCAGTGGTCTGAGGCTGCTGTGCATCTAAATAATTGAAATATGTGATTAATATTCTGAACTCGAATCCGCTACAAGAAACCAACCACCATTGCGCCGGTGCATACCTGATTCAGAGTCCGAAGACGCAACCACACTAATATCATCAGACAATGAGTTGAAGGATGCGTCTTCAACTTCACCAGACACTAGTGTCGCTATTGCCTTGGTCCAGTTACTGTAGATATGCCGTGGGATAGCAGTGCGTGTCACTAGTAAGATGTAGATGGTTTCAAATCAGTGACATGGACAATAATGACTCGTCAAGCCTGCCCATACCAACAACGACCCAATATGAATTCCACCTCCGACCTTGTGCACCCTTCGCTTCTTCAAGCGTCCTTCCATTGATGTCCGTAATGGGCCGCCTGATCAGATAGAGGCGTTGACCTTCAACACCCGCCAGGGCCCAGTGTAGCGACTCAGAGGCAGGTACCCCATAACGACCGTCAAGCCACTTGAAAGGCTGCGGGAAAAGCCGCCGGAACCAGCCATCGATGGCATCAAGGTTCCACGACAGCTGGAACTCAAGGGGATTCCCATTTTCCTCATCAACCAGTAGACCGTAGCGCCTCAGGTCTTCACGAATCGTTGCAGATGGCTTGCGATCTTTCCGAAGGTCTCCGTTCTAATGATCAGTACAATTAGCATGCATGTATATACTAGGTAAATGAATAAACACCGTACTGCAAGGAGACCATCAGGAATGATCATAACCGCGCCAATCTTGATTTTTCGATTGGCCTGATTTAAGCCTCCGAGTCGTGCAAGTGTTGCTGAACTCCGCGATGAACTAGAAAGTTGAATGCCAGCCGGCGTGCTAGTAGCTGTCCTCGTCTGGCAGAGAAGAACAGTGAGTGACTCGGAAGCACATATAATCAAGCATATGAAAAAAAGACCTTTTTCATCAAACGAAGACTTGAGCGACGCTCCAATCCTCCTGGAGGACGAAAGCCCATAGAGGCTTCATTTCGTGCAGCCACTACAGTAACTTGTGCAGACGGTTGTGTGCTATAGCGGTCAATGATGGACTGGATCCTAGAGCTTCCTGGCAAAGTCGACGGTGTAGACGAAGAGTTAATCTGACTCAGAACAAATGGAGTAGTCGATGGTGCCGGTGGACAATGCTGAGGCAGCTGAGCCTTACGGTGGCGGCGTTCTTTGTTGTGACAACTTTGACACCGATCACCTTTTCGTCCAGCACCCGGAACAAACCGGGAACAAGGCTGCACACTCGACATCACTGGCAGTTGGCAGACCGAGGCAGGGGGGATGGACCACAGAATCGGCCGTTCAAGTGTACTTTAAATAGGGTCTATAGCCAGCTATGCTAGTTCGCCTGCTTCAATCATACGTACTCGTGTCATGACATCCAATGCTTGCGCCCACATAATAGCCCGTGGCCACCAGATGGCAAACGGCAGCCTAATCTCAACTTGTTTGCGGGCAACAGTTATTACCTCGTAATCCGGATATGAATTGTCAATCCACTCCTCCTCCGTGACTCCATAGCCGACCGGAATGACGTTTTCATCTTGAATTGCTTGCAGAGCTAGCGTGAATGTCTCCAGTGCTTCGGCAGAATTAAACGGAGTGACCGTGGGAGGTACATCAATAGCAGCGTGTCGAACGTGCTGTTCTTGATCAATCTCAATGTCATGCGATGACATTTCAGGATGTATGGCTTCATGGCATTCCGCGTAGACGCCATGCTGTATTTCTGACAGAAACCGCATGTCCTGTGTTTTGATTAGGCAGTGCCAATCTTATCAGTGGACTTAGACTCGGATGGAATAGTCATGTAATACATACGAGCGGGGTTTTATCATGGCCATGCTTTGAAACCTGATGATGGTTCCAGTAATCCTGGAACCGGTAACAGTCATCATTTAACTGATCAAGGAAAATATACTGCAAAAGCCATAGATGATGAGAGGCATCAGGTTGAAGCCCGTGAAGTTCCTCAAGACGTGAAAAAAATGCCCGCCAAGAGCGCACGAACTGGATCCCTGTGTCGACCCAAAGGCGTTCAATACGAGCATTCCGCGTGGACTTCCCCCACATAAACGAGGCACGGTTAGAACCTCTATGTTGAATCATCCAGATGGCCACGTTCATGTTTTCACCGCCACGGTCACCACGGACACGCAAAGGCGTCCCAAATGACGTGATCGCATCAATGAAAAGTTCTAAAACAGTTGATGCGCGGTTATCTGTATTGGCTTGTAAACCGACAACCTACAACAATAGGTTTAATTGAATCAAATCTAGGAATAGAAATTTACATACTGTGCGACAGTATCCATCAATCATACCATGAATAACAAAGCCCCAGCGAATTAATTTATGATGACCGTCGATGTGCCACAAATGGTTAGAACGTGGTACAGTGTAGGTGCGGCGATGGATTGTTGTTCGGCGGCGAAGGACTCGCCCAAGGGGGTCAACCCTTTGCATGGACAGGCGCACTCGTTCTCGCTGTACATGAATGCCGTGAGACCCTAGATAAGCCATGACGAAACGGAGACCGGCATTTGGTCGCTCCCGCTCTATATGATAACGAATCAGCTCATCGAGCTCGTGGTCCAGAATGTCGGAAAACTTTTTTGAAAAGCCATTAATGGAAAGATGGCGACGGAGTGTATTCCGATGCACCCCTAGTGCACGCGAAAGGGTCTGGAGTGTGATCCGACGGCTGGATGACATAGCATCCGCTAACCAGTCTTGATCGAATACGAAGCGCGGTCGGCCACCAGATGGAGCAACATCAATGCGTCGAACATGCTTGATATTAATAATAGAACCCTCACTTTAAGTTTAGATATTAGTATTCGGGACAACGAAATGAAAGAAATGTGGCTTACTGTCCCTCCGCAGCAAGGGCTGCGTCCTCGAGGTCGCGCATGAGGTGTCCCAGGCCGTCGGCACATAAATTGATCCATTCAAACTCTTCCACCTCATGTTGGAGGGCTTCAAGTAGTGGAATGGCCCGGTGAATGAGTTGATCTGCATGAACACGAAGACGAAGGGGATCCCATTCTTGTATTAAGCTTTGTACAGCTTGCTGGTACATGTTGCACAGGAGCTCATGAGCACGGAGAGTGTTGGCGTTCCAGTGGTCCCGGAGGGGAAGGTTTGGAAATTCTTGGTAGCCATTCACCATGATGAACGCTGGCCGGTCAACGTGGGATGATGACTCTTTGTCTGCAGATGTGTATGTAATCAACTACCTCTGGCTTGAGGCCGTCACCCTCGCTGCCATATCACCCATCTCTACGACTCACGAGGGTCTGCGCTCCACCTAGCCACTGAGAAGGTGGTGACGGCCTGCCCCTGCTGCACTGGCTGTGCCGTGCCAGTACGCAGCCGCTGGGAAACCAGCGGACACCAGTCGTTACTTGCCACCTCATGAGCGCCGGCGTGGCATTCCCCACACCTCCCACGATCAACGCCAGACCCCAACAACACGACGACTGACTCGGACGCGCGTACCGCATGCCACGACTGGCGCGAACGGAACTTCCATATATTTTACTATTCGATGCCAGCCACCGGCGCATCGCCAAGAGCTCCATCTCGCCGACTCGGACTTGCCAGAGGAGCGTCATCGCCTCCATCTCACGGGCAACATAGAGTTCATCGTTGACCGCAGTCGTGACATGGATGCAGCCGTCATCCGCAACATGAAGACCCTCGATATTGTCGCCGAATTCCTTGGCGTACAACCCTCTGCGCGGCACTGGTTCAAATAGGTGCCATGAATGGCTCGGCGAACGAAAAGGTTGAGCAGACGAAAAATCTCCTCTTCCTCTCTCAAGGCGCTTTCCATTCTCTCAAGGCGCTTTCCATTCTCTCAAGGCGCTTTCCATTCTCTCGAGGACCGTATTCGCTCCCTTGATGTAGAGGAGCAGAAGCGAAACCGCCTCCGCGATGCAGAGGCAGAAGCAGGTCTTGACGTTCGCTCAATAGGCGACCCGTATGCTCCGTACGCCTCCCCAGAAAACCTTCCAGACGACTAAGCGGATCAATTCAACCAAGCCGCATCTCAAGCTCACGTCCCACTGGTCTCTAACGCCTCTCCTTTCCAACGCGGAGAAATGTACGAGGATGAGGACGAGGACCGCAAATCATTCCGGTCGGACGATTTCGACAACCGCAGCCGCCTTGGGGCGAACGGAACTTCCATATATTTTACTATTTGATGGCCGCCAGCGCATCGCCAAGAGCCCCATCTCGCCGACTCGGACAAGACCCCGTTCCGCTACTTTGTTCACTCTCAATGCACCCTGCACCCCACTGGCAATTCTTTTGAAAGCCCGCAGTCCCCATACCCCCAACCCTTTTGCTTACTCCTGTGACCGTGACCATGTCATGTTTGATCTGTGCGCTGGAGGATCGTGACGAGCTTGTGTGATTTACCAGCTTCTTTGTTATGCTCTACATACGTTGCATTTATTGCAGTAGTAATAGTATCACTTGTTCCACTACTACTGTCGGTACTTCGTGTAACGTGATTGGAAACATCTTTCCCACGTTGCGCGTGGTGTTCACGCGTGTCAGCATCTGAATCCGCTCAACAAACCACCATGTCAACCCGTATACCTCGAAAAAGACACCCCGAGTACTACTTCACGGATGGGACAGTCCACTTTCTGGTATGTTTTTTTGTTGGCACTGGAGAAGCAGAACTCGAAATATGCGAGCAGGTCCTCGAAACAACCCAGCATACACTATACAAGCTATATCCCGGCCTTCTTTCATTGCGGTCTCCCGTTCTTCAGACCCTCTTATCACTACCTCGTCAACCAGGCAGTACGGAGGGGACATGTGACGAGAATCCCATCATTCTATATGGTGTCGTTCGACAGGACTTTGACTACTTATTGTCATTCTTGTCTGGCGGGTGCGTGGTACTCTGTTGTTGCTCTGCACTCTTTGACCCTTTTCCCTTTGTTCTAGCTATGCTGGAGAGGAAAATTATCAAAAGTACTTGATTTCCGTTCTCAAGATGTCCGCATTCTTTGACATCGGACAAGGCTTTCAGTATGCCGTTACTGAGCTGAACCGTCTCTCGCCTTCGGAGTCACCTTTAACTCCTTCACACAAACTCCAACTTGGACGCCAATACCGCGTGGATCAGTGGATCGCACCTGCGTTTCAGGAACTCCTGTTGCGACCTCTGGCGTCAATCACTTATGTCGAGGCCTCTCAAATGGGGCTCGACTTTTTCTACCTACTTGCGCACACAAAGACGATGATCGAGGACAACTACAAAGCTATTGCTTTTACAGAACCATCATTCGTGCCATCAGTTGACTGCAACGCACCCGGTGCTCAGTGCACAGCTGTTTGGAAAGACGAGTGGTGGAATGGTATTGCGCGGCATATTCAACATCCCGAAGCTCCAACGCGTGGTGAAGACGTCATCGTTTTAGTGGACGAGACTGACATTCCTGGCATTTGCACCAATTGCAAAGAGATGTTAGTATCAAAATTAAGGCAATCACCAGCACTCGGGTACGAGAGTAGAATGCATGCTGATGCGCTTCGGGAAGTCATGGACATACAGACGGACAAACACATTCGGGCTTCATTCGGGCTTAATTTAGAAGAAGTTGACTAGTTAGTTAGTCATTGTCCTATGATATAGTTAGTCATTGTCCTATGATACTCTTCTGCTTAAGAAAGTTGGTGCGTGCCCACTCTGACACAAGTCTCGCGTGCCTACCCAAAAAAATCTCTCGCGCGCGCTACCCAATAAAAAAATCTCGCGCGCGCTACCCAAAAAAAATCTCTCGCGCGCGGACTTTTTGTGCATTTTGAACGTCATAGTGATCGGGTGGTGGTGATCGACGATGGGAAGGTGGCGGAGGAGGGGCGGTGCGAGGTGCTCCTCGAGCGTAGAGGTTTGTTTGCCAAGCTAGCGAGCAGAGGCGATTGAGCGTTCTGCGCACAAGGTGTTTTATTTCTTGTTTTCTCTTTTTCCGTTTTCCTCTCCGTTCATTACATTCTATTGTGGACCCTATCTCACAGCGTATCTCCGTCCAGCATTTTCATTCTTTTGTCTCATTTCTTGGATAAGGGCCGCGGCAGTTGCAGTTGCACCATTCAAGGGTTTTCCGTTCATTGGTCTTATGTTTTGGTGGGAATCCTTCAGAGTTCGGGGAACTCCGCGAAGGACGCCGGACCAACCCGAACCGAGCTTGGTGAGTCTCCATACGTTCGGAGCGTTGCGGGCGGAGTTTAAATGTGTAGAACGGAAAGTTTTGGAGAGGTTTCTGCAGACTGCAGCGCAATTTGAAACCCAGCTGACGTGACAGCTGTCCTGTCAAATAATCTGTGGGAGAAATGGCGGTGGGGTGTGCTGATGGGCCGGCATGATCCGCGCTGTACCGTAAACGTATCGAGACTTTCTGCGAGCTGACTCGGAGGAATTGTGCCGGTCGATGCATGATTATATGATATGAGTGTTGTTTAGGTGTGCACGCACTAGTATTTTATCTCTTGATGGTGGGCTTGAACATACTTACTTTGCCTGTCACCTCTACAGCACATCACTCCTCATATTTTTTTCTCGTTGCCTTTTCTTGATTTTCCTTGACCTCGCCACTCCCATGTCTCGCAATATAAATTTTAGCAAATGTACTATTACAAACGTAACAAGATCAGTGTTAACTCCACTGGGCCACAGCACGTCTGGGTACGGGCAGAATTCTGATATTACGTGACAACTCTAACACCGTTACCATCTTGTGTAACAGAAGTCAGTCACGCCACGCCGCCAGTCAGATCACCTTGCTTGCAAGGTCACTTGCAAAACGACTCCAGCTGCAGATTCAAAACAACGACAAACAACCTAAAAAGAGGCAAACGATTTCGTGAGCTGAGACCTCGAACATGGATTAGGCAGTTTTCAAGAATCTGGATTCGGGTTTCGACGTTACGAGTAAATGAGGTCTTCAGGACCTTGGCTCCGTCTCAAAGGAGAGTCGTCTTATCAATTTCGTGTTCGTGTGTCATGGATCATAGACCAACTATCGGATACAAAATACAGAATGCGGAAAATGAAAACAAATACAAAATTTGTTCATCTACGTGTCATATTTGCCATCCACAAAGTCTTTTCTGGTTTCTGTGGCCACTTCTTTTAATCGTTTTTCTTCTTCGTACAGTTCGTGCGATGGATGTTTCGTAAACAGATTGTCTTCAAAATCGCGTAACAGTCTTATCGTATCCCTGCTCCTGCTTCGCGATAGGGCTACGTATGCATTGAACGGACTGAGCGTAAATGAGGCTGGTTTTCCGAGATCGACTATGGTGGCTTCAAGTGTTTGTCCCTGTGACTTGAAGTCCGTGTTTCAAAGCGTATGCCGCGGTATGCGAGCGTGAGTGGTAATTGACGCCTTTTAACGCTGACCGAACGTCCGTTTGAATGCACTGTGAATGAACGCGTGATAGGTGACAACGGAAATTCTCCTATTTGCAAGCCAGGCAGAGCAGGAATGGTCAAAGGATGGTCAACACGAACGATGACAAACAAGATCATCGAATACTTTCGCGTCTTGAGCAATGAGAAGTGCTACCTCCGCATAAAGGCGCTCTCGTCTGCTTTCAGAGCCTATTAATGCTGTTTCGATGTCTGCCTCCGTAACTTGAACGTCTTCAACACATTGACGATCGTTTGTCAAAAGATCGAGTTCGTCAGCATCTTCAAAACCATCTTGCTCATTCACTCGATATCCAATGCCTGTCGAAAGTCCTGTTTCTTCATTCTCCTCTGCCCGTTTGCGTGCGCTTGTAGAACACTCATGGAAATATTGAATATTCTGAATCGTCCGAAGAACGCGTGGAGAAGCGGTACGAGTGAATTGCATGAACGCAGCATCAAAAGTTTCTTCGTCCGTTTTCAGATCCGTTATAAGACGCCAAGGCTTTAGCAAAGCCAACATGGAGGCACAGAATAAAGCATGAGATTCTGTATCGTCTCCGTTTGCAAACCAACGACCAGAGATAGTAGGCATGGTGTCGTGTCCCTCCGTACGTAGAACCCGACAATGACCTTCATGACCGTTTTCTGACTGGATATGTACGGAATCCGGATATTTTGTCGCCGACGCTGAACATGGGGATTGTCTTGAGCCGTAGCCTCCTTTTGATCATAAGTATTCAAGCAAAAATCAAGAAATGAATAGTCTTCTAATTGTTCACCACGATCCATGTAATCGCGTAATTGATCGCGCAGCACAAAATGTCCCTCCCTGAAATCGACCATCGCGATCTCCGTTTGTGACTAAAAGAAAGGATATAATCCATTCGTTTACGAAATGAGAGAAAGACTCACGACGGGTTCATCTTCAATCTCGTATTCACCCGTGGATGTAAACTGACCCACATTTCTTTTGTTCGAAATAAATCGTTAGTAAGTATTTCTGAATCCCCAACTTGGAACGCAATCTCACCTTTTCTTTACTTCGAGTTGTGGCCATGTCCATTTCAGCAATCTTTCCAATGCAGCCCAACGAATTGTTTCGAAGCGATGTGAAAAATACCGATCACCCCATCCCATGATATAACTAATGACCTCCGGGGCGCTATACCGTGACTCTTGTTCGCGGCTTAATGTGTGTGCGCAGCGTTCTAGAAGTCGTTTATTGAGTACAGTTCTGTCGAACGTTAATCGTTCGTGTTCACGATGAAAAGCTAGTGTCTTCGCAAGTAAAGCAGAAACATTTCGTGTTCTGTTTTGAGATTTTGCCACATATCCAGAGATATACCAGCCCATGTCCTTTGTCTCCGTTCCATTCGTGACAAGCTTGATGTCGTGGTTAGCTCGAATAGCATTCAGCAATCCTGGGTTCCAAGAATTCAAGTAAGGATGTCGAATTGGCCCCGGCATTGGCCGTCCGAGTCTTCATCAATCCACGAGGAATTAGATATTGGCCACGGAGCATGCCGTTTGCACACCATTCGTCCTTTCGAATAACGAAGACAGCCTTGATTACATTGATGGAGTTGTACTGCTCGAACCAACGATTTTTCGGCTTGATAACGATGCTCATCATAGTGGTCATTTCGAGGATCAACTGGACTCCCCTATTAGTACTGACAATTCAGCCGGGTGGAATTGACATGCGAAATGTGCAAGCAAGGTTCCCGGTCGGCATTGCCGGCCGCTAGTACTACTAAGCAATGAGTCCAATGACAAATATTGCTCGTCAGAGTGAAATAGACAGCGCCTGTCTCTTCAAGGTTGTTTCAGCGTTCCCTGTTCTCCGTGTTCTGTAGTCATCGGATGTCTCCCTACCCCCATACCCCTGGTAGATGGTTTTTCAATGCCTGTGGTTACCATAGATGCTATTGAAATGCTAGCTATTGAAGTGGTCGTCAGTTAATTTGTTCTGATACTCGCATCCGATGCAAAATCATTTATTGTCAGATGGGCAGTAACATTGTAAACGCGCATCAAATATCAGTCATTGTCAGAATCGGGAGAATAGGTCTCAGAGTCTGAGGCTCTGAGCAGAAAGAGAGCTTTATCGGATGGAATGACAATATGCACTTGAATATGACAGACCCGGACGAAGCAAACTACTCTGATAACACCTATCAGATAAGATTTTACTACGTCAGAGCATATCATAGTTTTGCATTTTTTGTGATGCGGCAGCGTCTCAAATATAGTCATTGAAAGGGCGGTCAGATACGGTCGCGACGTAACTCTGCGTCCTGGTTTTGCCGCTACAGTCAAAGTATCCAAAATGGTCATTATAAATTATTATGTTCTCTCAAATGATCATACTTTTCAGGATATGCCCAGGGCGTAGATTTTCGGGGAATGTGGATTTAAACCGAGATTTATCCGGGGAAAGCATCGATTGGTTGATTGGCTGAAGTATGTACTTGCCAGTGTGTCACTGTGTATCTTTGCAAACCCGAATAGACTTAGGACCTCCCTCCGTGTTCCTCCAGAAGCGTGTACAAATCGTTAAAACGATCGCAAGTGCATGTAGACACACAGGACTCCGGATGATACTCGGCCGTGCTTAGTAAGTATGTCCGTCGGTCCCCTTCGGGCCAGCCCGGGTGCCAGTTCTAGATCTACAAAGGTCTTATAATTTCCTCGCTCTAGTTGCCTCCATCCCAATCGACTCATCTAGAGCCCAAGAACCACTTTTCTCAAACTTCAACTACATCGTACTCTGCCGGCCGCGGCTTAGGACGTCACATCTTGCCCCGCATTCCTTTCTCCCCACATTCCATCTCCCTACATTCCAGGTGTCACTGCCACCGTAGGATACAGCCCTCGCATTGCTCGCATGCACTCATTTATCCTTCCTTTTCCCCTCTCATCACGTTCTGGCGTCCTGTCTGAGTGAGGCTAACCTTCGAGACTATGACTGCCGTTCAGCCACCCACCAAAGTGCTCGTATCCGGCGCGACGGGTTACATCGCCGCGTGTGTCGTGCAGAACCTGCTCGAACGAGGGTACTATGCCGTCCGCGGTACTGCAAGGTCGATCGTCAAAGGACACCATCTCAAGCAGAAATTCGCTTCCTACGGGGACCGATTCGAGCTCGTCGTCGTCGTCGTCGAGGATATCACTAGGGCAAGTCCAAAGTCGAGCATGGCAACCTCACAGCTCACGAAATGATCACATTTTACGCTGCTACTGCTGCCGGTGTATGTGCATCATTTGATGGTCTATTCTGTCGGTTAGGATGGTGCATTCGACGAGGCGGTCAGAGGTGTGGATGCGGTCGAACACACCGTATCACCCTTCCATTTGCAAGCGAACGACCCTGATGGTGAGCCACTGAGAAAGTCATTGATCGCCTCTAACCATTCAGCTGATCAACCACCCATAGAACTGATACCATGGGAATGTTAAAGAGTATTCTCAAGGATGAGTAAGTCTGTCCGTCATACTAACCATACCATCGAAAGGACCTTTTCATCCTACGCAATAGATTGACCCAGATCAAACGCATCGTGATCACATCTTTTAGAGCTGCTGTTCTCCACGACGATAAAAATCCGACCACATTCACGGAAGCGGACTGGAACGATCAGTGTCTGGAGATTTTGAAGAGATACGAAGACGAAGGGAAGAAAAATGAGGCTCCCAATATTGCAAAATACCGTGACCGAGCATCTAAAACACTCGCAGAGAGATGTATGCAGCAGTTCCGCTAGTCCCAGATGGGATAGTTCCGTCGATCCAGGCCTGTCTAGATGTGGTCAACGACTTTCTCGAGTTGATGCCATCTCAGGACGAAGAGCGGCAAGTAATGGAGCTGAAAATGCAAGCAATCCAGAAGTCGCTTCCCGACATGGATTCAACACACGTTTCCGGGGTCAATACAAGGAGCACAACTCGGAAGAAGCGGCAGAGAGACGTCCGGAGTTTGGGAGATCCCCCCCTCGAGCCCAAGCGTGCGAAGTGTTAGGCTCTCTCGTTTTTTTGCAATCGTTCACCCCTCGTCTTTGGTCTAACATGAAACTGTGTCTCGCTTGTTGTAGTACCACGTATGCGAACCTACGATGTTTACGTTTCTACGATGTTTACGTTCTACGATGTTTACGTTTACAATGTTTGCTATTTATTCGCCCTCGCCGTACGTGTCTGCGTCGGACGTCGCGTTGTCCGGCCAGTCGAAGGGACCGCGCCCGTTGACCGAGGACGAGATCAAAGTGTACATCGCCGCGTATTCAAAACTAGCGGCAGGAGACGCCGTGCACCGGGCTGGATTCGTGTGACACAGGCCTAGCGTACTAGGGAATGTGTTCACACGGAGGAATCCCACACAAGTCTTAGACGGGTTCAAGTAAGTAGAATTCACTGGGGAATGTAACGCGATGCTGGTGTCTTTTTATACTGTAGAGACTTCCTTTCTTTTCGCCTCGACTGCGCTCTGATGGACTATCCATGCGCGACCTTGTTTGATCCCAACAATCCGTCGCGTCGACTGTTTGTTCCCAACAAACAGCCTCCATGTGTCCTTTTGGATGACAAAGCATCTCGCCTCGTCACATCCCCCCAACCAGGCAGCGCTCGGCTGCCTCTATTCTTCGTCCGCACCAGCCCCATCCCAGGCGGTCATCCCGTCGGGATCAGCAACAGTTTCATCAAGACCATCGGCGTCCATGTCAACATCTCCAGGTTCCTCGTCGATGCCAAGAGTAGTGTCCCCGGTGAGCTCGTCACCGGTTTGAGCGTTATCGTCGATTTGATCAGCCGCGATAGGAGCAGGATTAGTGGCGGCGGCTGGCTCTGAGGGGACGCTTTGGGTACTAGGAATGGTGGCACTTGGGGCAGGATCAGGGGACGGATCGGCGGTAGGCGCGACGCGGGAGGGTGTCTCAGCGACGGCAGATGGTGTCACGGAAGCCGCGTGTACCTTGAGTGAGTTCATCTGACTCTTTTTAAGCTTCTTAGTCGCCTTCTTACTGAGATGCGTCTGTAGATCGGGGAGGGGATTGGCGCTGGATGAGGCCTCCCGGGCCTGAGGGTCCGATTCTTCATCGTCAAACCGGGCGCGCCTTTCGTCGCGATCCTTCCTCGTCTTCTTCTCTTGACCAATACCTCGCCCTAGCTTCCTAAACTCTTGTGAGTACTCTCGTTCTTCTTGCTGTTGCCTCCAACGATCTTCGCGTCTGAATTTTTCCGCAGACAAACTGTCATTCATACGCCTTAAGTTCGCTTCGAGCTCGTCTCGGGAGGAGGGGCGGTTTCCGAAGAAGAGCGCGATGCTGGGTTGTCCGCGCTGAGTCGGGACGCCGTCGCCGTGGTCATCGCGTTCGGCGAGGCTATAATTGATGTCGTTCGCGTTAACGGCGCGAGCGACTAGATCGTATCCCAAGGGAAGTGGGTCTCGATCTGTTTTGTCCATGAGACTTCGGAGCTGAACGCTATACGCCAGGCAGTCCTCAAGATGACTACGAGCAATCTTAACCGGCGCGCTGCTGAGAGCGTCGTCGACGAGCAAGAGGTGGTCTGGCCCGTGCCGGAGGAAGTTAGGAAGGGGCGTCCGGTCGGACGCGGAGCGGTGGGTCGTCCTTCGCGAGCGGTGAGCCGGCATAGCGCACCTGCGAGGGGAGTGGCGGGTTGATATCGACTCGTTTCACGTTGTGCAAGTCCAGATAATCACTGACACATTGCAAGTGATGGATTTGATAGTACGGCAGCCAGGTCTCATCACCTGTCGCCCATCGCACTTGAAGCATCGTCTCACTACCTCGCCCGGAGTGACCGACGATCTTGTCCGCTGTCCAGGTAGGTTCGTCCTCTTCGAAGTCAATGACTTGATGATCCAATCGCCCCGGGAACAGGCGATCGTCATTAGGAACGTGGATCCGGAGTAGCGACGCATGGAACACAGGGTGGATGCCCCGCTGCTTCAGGCGGTCGGGGAGCTCGAGCTTAAACGAGCTGTTGCCGTAGTCCGTCAAGATCCGGTAGGGGCCAATGAACTTCGGCGAGAGCTTTCGCGCGTGGCCCTTCGGTAAGGACATATTCTTTGTAGAGACGTACACGAGGTCGTTAACCTCGAGCTGACACAATCGTCTTTTTTTGTTAGCCGATCGCGTCATGCGCGGCTATCACAACAAGTTTCATTCTTTGCGCGAACACGCGGACGCTAGGGTACTCGTCCCGAGCGGGTGTGTTCCAATTGAAGGTTCGCGGCAGCCAACCGTAGTTGAGAAAGAACGGTGCGTACCCGGTCGTTTCGGACCTGGAAACTCTCAACATTTACGCTCCTTTTTTTCTTTCTTTCATGATGCATCCGGATCTCCTGTCAAGAGGGTGTGTTTCTTGCCCTGCACATCCCCCCGCTTGCGCCTGCTCTACCAACGAGAGCTGCATCCAGATCAGCCAGTGTGTAACGTTCACTCCACCATTTCTCTGATCTAATCAGCCCAAAGGTCCTGTACTGTTTGTCCTACCTTCACCTGTCAGCCCAGTGCCTCAAGCAGCAGTAGCAATGGCGGGAGCATCAGTTCCGGTGCACTGGCTGCGGCAATAGTTTCCGTATTGCTCGTTCTCACAGGCGCCTTGCGTTCCTCTAC
This sequence comes from Leccinum angustisporum, assembly GCA_038091055.1. Taxonomy (NCBI): domain Eukaryota; kingdom Fungi; phylum Basidiomycota; class Agaricomycetes; order Boletales; family Boletaceae; genus Leccinum; species Leccinum angustisporum. The sequence goes on from JBBPNU010000008.1 coordinate 19,275, forward strand.
CGCCGTCGTCAACGTGCGCGTCAGGCTCAGGCTGCACTTGCTGAGACCAAACCAGACGTGCCTGCTTCCGCGGAAGCCGTTCTCAATCGTCCCGATCCGTCGGAAAAAACCCAATCGCCCCCAGCAACGCCCACGAGTGCCGCCCGACCGTACCTCTCCTCTGGCAAAAGCGTCGTTGACCTGGCCTCTAATAAAAGTCGGTCTCAAGCTTCCCTTGCCACTGTTCCCCCTTCGGCCTCCGCCGGCCCATCAGCAGGTGATCCATTTGACGACGGCCATTCCATTCAGACCACCTCAATAACCACAAATGGCACCAACGTTATCCCAATCGCACTAGTTCCTCCAGCTTCTACCCACCCGTCTTCTGCACACTCCGAATCGGGTTCCTTCCCACCAAATTCCCCTGTGCGCCCCGCTCGTCCCACGGACCTCGTATTGGAAACCCCTCGCTCTTCACTCGACACCATTGGCGAGCCCTCTATACATTATGCTCAGTCTCAGTGCTCAGGTGTATCAAGGGCTTCATACGGTTCCAAGGCTAGTTACAGCAGTGACTTCTTGAACGAAGCTCCCATGATCATCACCACTCAGGGCGCCGTGCGACAAGTCGTCGGCAAAGTCAGGGCAGAAGTCATCCAGACTTCTGGTACCTCGACTCCCACCTCGCATTTATCTTCGGATAGCTTGAAGGCCCCTTCCGTCGCATCTCGTCCCTCCATCCGTTCACCTCTTTCTGCCTCTTCTTTTGGCCCTGCGGACATTGTTGACGAGGTCGACGAGGAACATGATATCTCTGTTCGCAGTGACCCTTTTGGAGATCAGCACGCACCGTCCCAGCGAGCTTCCGATCTGCGAGATTTCGACGCACTTGTTCTGCCTGCGCAATCAGGATCTCTTGTTGATGATGACGGCAATGCCGCAAGGATCGACATCAGGCCACCGAGTGCATGCTCCGATCAACGGTCGCCGCACAGCGCTTCTTCTCCCAAATTAATGTCTTCTTCCCCTACTCCTTCGGATACACTTCAGGAGCAGCAGCAACGTGCCTTGGCTCATGCTCAAGCTCAGGCTCGTGCTCAGGGTTTCGACAAATTCAAACGAATGTCAGGAACGTCCATGGTTTCTACGACTTCTACCCGCGCGGACTCGATTCTTGAATCGTTCCCCTTCGTCCCACCATCTCCCATAGCCTCGCGTCCTGTTCGTTCACCGCCTCGTTCGCCACTTAGTCAGCAGACCCCATCGACCCTGGTGGGATCAGGACCCATGTTTTCTCAACTCGAAACCATTAAAGCAGGGGATCCACTACCCCCGCTGGATCCTCCTCCCAGTCGCCGCATCTTGGGCATGTCAACGGGCTCTCAGTTGTCCACAGCTTCATCTGGTCTTGGAAACTTCCCATTCCAAATAGACCACGGCGGATCGGAGGGTACTCGTCCATCCTCAGCCTCCCAGCGGGCCAGCTTGGACACACTGGCGCTGATGAGTGACTTGTCGTCATATCCTTTGGGGTATGATCGGGATGATCACCACAGCCTTCCTCCTCTTCCGAAGAGTTAATCTTCATTTTCATTTTCATTTTCCTTTCTGAATTTATTCCATCCTATTCAACCGACAGCAACCAAGTGCTCGGTTTGGCTGGCCCGGCCAGCCGGTGCTGTGTGTACTTTTTTCCTTGTATCGATTGCTCACGAACACTTTCTTGATCAGTACTCTACTGTCCGGACGTGATTCTGGCAATATTTTTGACCGGTTTCTTAGTCTTTCCTGTTACTTTTACGCCCTCATTCTGAATAGTTCTGATTAGACCACAATTTTCTCTTTTCTTTGGATTGGGCTTCGTGAGCATTTTATTTAAGTAGGTTACGCCAGTCACGGCGTGACAAGAGTAGAAATAGCAAACTCGTGTTCGCGTATTGGCACACATTGTCCTTATCCAACTAGTACTGCCTTAGCACTTTTGCAATGGAGAAGGAGGTGCAACAACTCGTTGAGATGGTGCGCTGTTTTGCTACACGCCTCGCCCAACTTCATCGACGGTAATTCATGCTGACTGCCTGGGAGCAACCGTTCCACAAGCGCGGGCGGCCTTGCGCAAATACAAGGATGTCATGCAGGCAGCGGAACGCATTTTCGAGGGCGACTTTGCGTGCGTGACAGACGGCGACGATGACGTGCGCATGGCCCGAGTCACTCCATGCGATCCAATGAGCCCAACGCAAACCCCCTGTGCCTCCGTACGCACCCATTTTGTCGTGGCTCAATGTTTCCTGCTGATGAATTTCAGACCCCAGAGCCTACGGATGGAGACGACGATCTCGACATGCAAGATAACGAAGACGATGGTAAGTCGTCCGTATGATCATTCTGTGGCGTGTTCCTCAGCGACGACCCCTAGTGGATGATTATATTGACTACGACTCCGATTACGAAGCGAAGCGAAATACAGGGGAGGTTGACCCATACGCAGGCAAGTTCGGTTTCACGACTGTGCGATCTCGCAGTTAACCGCGCAGCAGGCATCTTTTTCTCCAAGGATCGTCGCGAGGAGGTTATCGAAGTGGAGGAAGAGCCCGAATCTGCCGCTTTACTGGAATCCAAGGAACCTGTCAAACTCATGATGCAGGGTGACTGGATGAAAGGCTGTCCCGAGGGCAATGAACAGTCGTTTCTCTTTGCTCTGTATGACTTCTTGAGCAGCAACGCATGTCCTTGTCCCCAGTCTTGTGGATACAAGCTTGACCGAAAGCGAAGCGATTTCTTTCCGCTTTTTGTGAGTTGAGACGGCGTGGTTTTGGTTTTCTCAGGCTCACCATATCTTCACAGTCCGAGTTCTCAAACTACATTGAACATCTGCGTCGCAATGTGAAACGGTCGTGCCCCAAGTGCAACATTGAGTTTTGTTCCGCATGTGGTGAAACGATTAATCCTGGGAATAGTCGTACCGGTGGATCCTACGATGTCAGCTTGTTTCATTGCTCGAACCTGCAGGGAGTTGTACTTGGTATTGGCCTTGCGATGCTGGAAACGACGTTTGCGGAACAAAGACGCCAGTTGGGAGATGACCAAAGTCACGGAGCTTCAAAGGCAAAGACGAGCAAGAAGCGCAAGATGAATGTTCACCCTCATTTGTCGATCCCTATTGGTGACGATGACGACGACGACACATATTACATGTCCTTGCCGGTCGGGAAGAAAGCGCGAGGTGGTACCGGATATGCGGGCGATGGTCGCGAGGATGTAAGTGGCTCAATTCAATCGTACCGATCTCGGAACTAAAGGATCCCAGACTTCAGGGCAGCTCGAGGCGCAAGCTCAACAACGTTCCAAAGACGAGAGAATCGGTTCACTTCTCTCCCAAATACGTGTCTACCTTCCCTCGCTCCATAGGGAAGGTGGAGGTCTTACAAGCGATTACATGGTCCATCCTACCGCCCTGGCACATCTCCGTAGGCGCTTCAGTTTCCTTTGCTCGACTCTTCTTCGGAACGACTCGCTCTCGGACATGTCCGATCGGTCTATCTTGTACTTTGAATTGTTCGAGTGGCTTGAAGTGAGTATCTTCCCCTCGGAGGATTTTGCGTTTACTTTTGCTCTTTGCCCAGACCATCTCCAATCATGAAGCGTTGGCGAGCATGGCGATGCCTATCATGGTTGCAGGCACGATCAAGACTGTCGCCCCGAAGAAAGCTGCCAGAGGCAAGTCAGTGATTCGAGAACGCACCGTCGTCTATGAAGGTAGCGCGGGGCCTCGTGAGCTGCTCGAAGCTATCGTTATACAAGCCCAAGCGGCCATCAAGGGGCTGGAAGGCATCAAGCCAATAGAAAGCGAAGAAGAGGAGATGACCGAGGAACAGAAACGGATGACGGCGGACAAGGGAAAGGGCAAGGAAAAGGAATCGTCTCCACCATTAACGGATGAGAATCAGAAGTTACTCGCATTCTGTCAACGAATCCTGATGACTGCGAACGCTATCGATCGTTCTTTGCGAGAGACAAAGGGTGATGCCTTTGTTGACAGGTTGCACACATCCTTGCCCAAGATCACTCATTCCTTGGCGTTCGATCATACATCGTTACAAGTGGGCAACACTGAAGAAGAGCGGCGCAAGGCGTATGTTGACTGGGCAACACAAGTACGATTTGAGTATTGCGACCTCTCCCTGCCCCCTACAGAGATCATAGGGAACGGAAACGAGGACACAGTACCGCATTACAAGTTCTTCTTCAACAGCGAAGCAAGGATGCTCGCCAACGCTGATATTCCAAAGCGCCAGCTCGCTATTGCCAAGGAGGTAGTGAGAGTCGCAATTTCAGGCACCGGCAGTTGACGATCTTTTTCATTCCTAGCTTGCTGTGTTGACGACGAACCTTCCTGTTGCCTGGGATTCATCGATATATTTGAGAGTAGATGAGAACCGTGTAGATATCATCAAGGCACTCATCATCGGTCCAGAAGGAACACCGTAAGTCTCTATCCGTTGTCTTTCGAAAGTTGTTGACAACCATTTTGATATGTAGATATCAGGATGGGTGGTCTGTATTGACTTGGTTTGTTTCTCGTCACGCCCGCTGAAGATTTGCAGTTTCTTGTTTGACATATTCCTTGGACCAAGTTATAATCAATCACCACCTGGTGTCACGTTGATCGCAAACTCGATTGACGGTAGGCGAGCCACCCAATCGCGTTGGCTCGGGGCTATGCACGAGCGAAGCATCTGGCCGATCGTTCGATTGGCCCGCTCCGTCGCGCCGTCGGTTTGTGGGTGATACGCACTCGACATTCGATGGTCGGTGCCGACGAGTCTTTGGAGGTGAGTCCAGAACGTGCTCGAAAACAACGAGTCGCGATCGCTGACAATTCCCTCCGGTAGACCGTGATGTTTGTATACTTCTGAGAAGACTAACTCGGCGACCTCCTTCGCAGTGTAGTCGGTCCGGCTAGGGACCAGGTGCACCATGCCTGTCAACAGGTCGATCACCGTCGTGATAGCGTTGAATTCGCCGTCTCGGTTCTTCGATAAGGGAAGGGGTCCCACGAAGTCCATTCCAATCCGCTGCCAAGGTCGCGAAGGTACGCTGAGCGTATGCAGCCGGCCGAGCGGGTACTGATTGGAGGGCTTAGTTCGTTTGCAGGTCGCGCACGAGTCGCAGAACGCGGTCGTGTCGCGGACAATGTCTTTCCACCAGACGTATTCACGAAGGTAAGCTAGAGTCTTTGTAGCTCCAAGGTGAGCTAGCACTGAATGAGCTTGGTTAATTAACTGCTCTCGGATAGATCGTCCATCGACGATAACGTTGGGGACGCACAACATCTCCCTCTGGTTGGACCGTAGGAAGACGTATCCGTCGCGCACCGCAAAGTTTCGATAGCTCGACGGGTCTTGTACGACCGCCGAGAGCATCGGGTCACTGCCATAGCGGCGCTTGATATGCGGCAGCAGGCCATCGCGATCAAGCATCGCTAGCGTATCTGCGGCGTCGCTGCCCGCTGGTATGTCCGCCGCATCGTCGTCTCCCGTTGCTGACTTGTTTATTGGTTCAACAGGTGGATCTGGGGGTTGTGTCCTCTCGTCCCCCCCAACCGGCCGTTTGCGTGGCCCGCGAAGGACAAAATGGCGCTTCATTCGCGCAGCAAATTCTGCTGAAGTCTCCGGCCGACCAGTCTCCGCTGGTGGGACCTCTGCCCGCCGCTGCCCGCGAGGAAGGCCGCGAGGGCCACGAGGAGTAGGGGGCCGAGGCGGATGCACAGGAACATTCGACCGGCGAGGCGGTCGAGCAACAGGTACCGGTGGAGCAGGCTGGCGAGCCCGCACAGGAGGTGGCCGGGAAGGTGGTGCACCGCGGCGAGTCTGCGGAGGAGCAGCCCTGCCCGCACAACGAGGAATTTCTGGAGCAGACGGCGGAGGTCTAGCCGCCAACCGCGCACTCCGTCGACCAGGGAAATGACTACCCGCCTCCATGCCCACCAAAACAGGCATGGTCACCAGTGCGTCCAGCGCCGGTAGCGGATCGTCGTCAGCCAACGCGACATACTCGGACGGGGCACGAACAGTACCAGGAGCGTCGGAAGGGTATAGACGGGACAGCGCATCCGGTAAGATATTCTGCTCACCGGGCAGATACCGAATCTCAAAGTCGAACTCGCTAATCTTCTCGAGCCAGCGAGCCTGTCGTCCAACCTTGTCAGGATCCATTCGAATCCCATCCGCGTCGATTACTCGGCCGAGGAGCTTCATCTCTTTACCCAAGAAGCGAAGCTTCGACTCACTAAGGTACAGCCGCTCGCGCTTCAAGATATCGATCACGGTGCGTACGTGCTCCACGTGCTCGGATAGGGTATTCGAATAGATGACTATGTCATCCAGGTATACGTCCATCCAGGTCCCAATATACGGCCCGAACAAATAGTTCATTAATGCCTGGTAGGTCGCTGGCGCATTGCAGTCGCCAATTTGAATGACAGTGCTAACCATATTGCCATCCGGAGTCGTGACAGCCGAGCGATCAACGTGCTCGGGGATGATTCTGATTTGCTCGTAAGCATCCTGACCATCGATGATCGATCGGTATTTGCCTTTACAGACGCGACGAAGGATCCCATCGATGTCAGGGAGTGGTGACGAGAGCTTACGAGTATTCTGATTTCGAGCTCGCAAGTCCGCCACGGTGCGGAGCTTATCGCTCCCCACCTTCTTGATGAACAGCATGGGCACCGTGTTTCCGTTCGTGGTAACCTTCTAACGACCGGATTTCAGGTAAGCGTTTCGCTTCTCCGCCCACTGCGGCCTTAGCGCTTCAGGACACCTAGACGCGCGCCAGGGATAGATTTTGTCAGGCTCGATCAGCGGGATCTAGTGATTGATCGCGCGCAGCGGAGGTAACTCCGTTTCACTTGCTTTAGCGCACAAAGGTTTAGCAAGTTCGTATAGCTGCTTGCGGATGTCTTCGAGACGACTATCGAGGATCTCGGACACGCGCGACTCCAAGACTTGTACTTGCCAGTGGTTGCCACGAATCGGTAAGGGGGCGTTGCAACCTACGATGACTCGCGCGTCGTTGGCCAGGTGTTCCAAGGACTCCTTCATCTTGAAGAGGGATTTCGACTTTGAACGCCACTTGCCTCACTACTTCCACGATCTTATTCCTTTACTCGAGGCTTGGCGTCAACTGTTCAGGCTCGCGGACACAGATGGGATAGTTCCGTCGATCCAGGCCTGTCTAGATGTGGTCAACGACTTTCTCGAGTTGGTGCCATCTCAGGACGAAGAGCGGCAAGTAATGGAGCTGAAAATGCAAGCAATCCAGAAGTCGCTTCCCGACATGGATTCAACACAGGTTTCCGGGGTCAACACAAGGAGCACAACTCGGAAGAAGCGGCAGAGAGACGTCCGGCAAGCGTGCGAGGTGTTAGGCTCTCTCATTTTTTTGCAATCGTTCACCCCTCGTCTTTGGTCTAACATGAAACTGTGTCTCGCTTGTTGTAGTACCACGTATGCGAACCTACGATGTTTACGTTTACAATGTTTGCTATTTATTCGCCCTCGCCGGTACTACGTGTCTGCGTCGGACGTCGCGTTGTCCGGCCAGTCGAAGGGACCGCGCCCGTTGACCGAGGACGAGATCAAAGTGTACATCGCCGCGTATTAGGAGACGCCGTGCACCGGGCTGGATTCGACGGTGTGTAGATACACGGCGCAAACGGTTACTACCTGGTGGACCAGTTCCTTCAGACAGTGTCCAACAACCGCACGGATAGATGGGGTGAAGGCCGGACGAGGTTTGCGAGGGAGATCGTCACGGCGATCGTGGATGCTGGTGAAGACCGGGTTGGCTTTCGGATCAGTCCCGCGGCTCTACTAGTACATAGCGAACGACGTGAGTGTTCCTAAGCTTTCAGGACGACAGGCTGCGCTTCGCTCACACTCCGTCTTGTTCGACCACCAGCCCGATATTCCTGCGCGGCTACAGACGAATGTGTCGTTAATGCCTGGGGATCGCTCAAACTACTACCCCTGCCGGGAAACATGACGACCTTCGGATACAATGATTGGCCGTTCGCGGACGGCGTTGTTCATGGGGCGGATGGACTTCTGACCTTGGTGCCCTCACTTATGTACTTACATCCGAGTCCTGAGGCAGACTATAATATGTACGATGATTCGGCACGGCAGTCCCTTTCTATGCCTGTTGACTCAGTGTTGAGTTGATCTAGTAGTCTTACTACCATCCAATCGTGACAGCCTGAGTGTCACAGACGATGTGAGTAAATCCTCAAAATTGAGCATCGACGGGACCGGCCCCAGAGGACCGTGACTTCGTGAGGATCAAGTTCAGGAACGGCACCCGCGACAACTTCCAGACGTACCATGCTTTCGGACACAGGGCAGACATCCCCGTCACCGAGTTCATTTACCGCATCGAGGTGCGTTTTTGTTGCCTCGCACGCGGTTCACTCATGGATATCTGCCTTCCCTTCAGAACTACGCCATCACCTCACAGAAGCAATGGGCTGCTACCTGCAACGCTGGCTTGGACGACACCTACCTCCACATTGGTTCTCAGAAGGGTACTACGACGACTGCCTTTGCTCCCTTCTCGCAAAATATATCAAGCGTTCGCGCGCCAAGAAGCAGTACATCCAGCTCGGTGACGACGAGGTGAGCTCCCGTTATGTTCGCGATACTTGTAGCTTCGGGTCTCCATCCCCACTGGCACGACTCTCTTGCTGATGCCTCGTCATATAGGCACGCGTCGCCACTCAGCAAGGTGCAACCATGTTCGAGAAGGCTCGCCGACCTCTCTGAACGTTTAGATTCCCAGCGACGTTTGACGTCGGGGATGGGTAAGGTGCGGCTGATACGCGCATACCTAGGCATGTCTTTTCTTTTCTTTTTTTGCTTCCTTCTAAATCTCAGTTGTCCTTGCATTGCATTCACTCGACACGGACGAAACCCTCCATGCAAAAAAGCGCCCTCGTTCGCACACGCAGGGCACTTCGTTCTGCCCCAGAACGCCTTCATGTTCTCATGTCAACCCTAGTCGCTCACGCAATATCGAGCCAAACACCTCTCATATTCGTAACTCTTCTAAGCACAGCTGTCGATGTCTTGATCCGGCTCAAAAATATCAAGGACCAGTCGATCAAGCAGATCCCACCCTCCATCAAGGTAAGCGGCTGTTGTCCGTCCCCCCTAGGCGCTGCTCGACAATTTTACTCAGGAAGGTATCATCAACCTGTATACCACCCATGTCGTCATGTCGAGGATCCCAGTCCCTGCTCACTCTTCTGTATGTCTGCTCACCGATGCGCGTCCATCTACTCATCGTATCCAGAACGCACTGTATGACTTTATACATACATATATCGGTCTTTCTACCACGATTTTACCGACGATGGAAAAGGCTCTCCTTCCCTCTCCCGAACACTCCCTCAGTGGTAGGTTATCTTGCCTGCCCCGTGCATTTATCGCCTACTTCATGTCTTGTGGTAATTGCCGACTTTTTGCTCGCATGATCACACCCCCTCGACCTACCTATTCTCAAGAAATTCTTCACCGCCTCTCTGAACTCTGCCAAATCTAGCAACCCCATAGTCCGCAAAAATGCCTCGGCACTCACTCTTCAACGTTTTGCTACCAAAGTTCCCTGCAGAGTTTATGGAGACTGCGGTCTCCGAGGTGCTGACACTCCCCCTGACCGGAAAGACAACAGGGATCGGTCACCGGTTAACGCTATATACAATGCTCACGATGGTCCCTAAACACGACGCCGCCTCGATGACTCTGTCAAAGGCTCTCCCGACGCTGATCGTCAAAGAGACAAACGATGCCGCGACTTCGTTGCTCGTGCGCACCCTTCCCGCACATCTGAACCACCTGCTCGCGTGCAACATGCCCATTCCGGCCGACGTCACAGTGCTCATCGCCAAGGAGATGGGCAGCACCAAGCCAGTGATAAAGCGGGCGTTTGTGAGCATCGTTGGCGGCGCTCTCTCTCCCTCCCTCCCCTCTCCCTCTCCCTCTCCCTCTCCACCCATCGTGTCCCAACGGACGCCGACCACGCGACGACGTCGACAACGTGTCACGCAGACAGCAGCTTCGACGACGACGACGCGCGCGTGCACGCGCTCTCCCTCCCTCCCTCCCCCCTCTCGGTCTAGGTGGGAATACGTCATGTCGCTTCATGTCGAGTATTCGGTCATCTCTGGGCGTTTATCCTTTCGGTTTCCCATGGTGAGTAATAAAATCAGTATGCCACAACTCTGCGAAATTGACACACGGTGAAGATCCCCTACATTGTTGGTCGGGCATCCCCTCTCCCTTTCCATCCACCGTGTCCCACGAACGGCGACCCGACAACGATGACAAGGAGGACGCCCACATGCACGCTCTCTCTCTCTCTCCCTCTCCCTTTCCCTCTCCCTCTCCCTCTCCACCCACCGTGAACGAACGGATACCGACCACGTGAAGAGGATGACGACGCGACGACATCGACGACGACAAGGTGACAGCGGCGACACCCGCTCATATGCAACTTGAAATGAAAACGCAAACGCGTGTTTGCACACGAGCGCGAGGTGAGCGTCCCTGGGTATTACCAAGGCGGCTCGCGAAGGCAGTAGGGTTCGAATCCACTGGGTGCGCCCGCAGTCCTTTGGAGGGATATGTCGCTTTGGCCATCCTGCTCGGTCCACTTTCCGTTTCTGGCGTCTTTGTTAAGCAATATATATTTTTCATTACCTAATGTGATCCGCGCTGCCCACCTCGCCGTGCCAAAGCTCGAGTCTGAGCATTCAAAACCTGAGGTTCGTAGTAGTATATGTGCAAGCGTCGTGGACATGTTGACTGACGAAGAGACCCTTTGCAGGGTCGTGTTCGGTACCTCCATTTCGCGATACACACGCGGTTTTTGGACATGCGAACGTACTCGTGGAATCGGTGACGAAGCGACCAGCCTGAGTGCTTCTGAACGCGGTACTTTGCGATGCCCTGACTGCGTCTCTGAGCAGACCCGTGAACGTTGCATCAAGCTCCAAAGCGGTGGCGGCTGCTTCGCCAGGGGAGGAACAAGAAAAGCCCGTTGCTGTGGACAACTTGAAGCAGAGACGGTATGCAGTCTTCGTGCTCGCCTGCGCCAGCTTTGGGAACGGGGATAGGCGGCTGGAAGATGATGACAAGAGGGCGCGGGAGGAGTTGATCGTAATTTGGGTGGTGCACACTGTTATCTGTACGTCCCGAGTATCGTTCTTCTGACCGTTTTTGTGATGGTTAACAGGTGGTGCTGTGGATCGAGTTGTGTCAGAGGGCGGCGTGGATCCGCTCGCGGTCGTAAGTGGGCATGTCGATTTGGCGCGTGTCCTTGAGGCGTCCATGTCGGATCCTAAGGTGCATTTTCGTTCTGTTGTTTCGCCTCCGTTGTTATTCTTTGGCTGACCGCTCTGGTCGCATGCTCTTCTTCTCTTCCTTCCACGAATAGTGCTCGCGACGCGAAAAAAGGGCCGAAGAAGGGCAAGGACGCAGACAATGCGCGATGGGAAGCCGAGCTGCGACACAGCATCGCGAACAGAAAGTCGTCCAAGTCGGGCGGAGGGCTATCCAAGGAAGAGCACGCGTTGGTGCAGGCGCAACTCGCGAAAGAGGCCGAGGTCCGGAAGGCCGTCGGTACCATCCGAGCGCAGCTTCTCCTTGGGTTCGCGTTTGTCCGGAGCGTGGTCGAGGGCGGGGGCGAGAGCTTGAGGGTTTACTTGAGGCCTCGCAAAGTGCTTGGTCCGAGCGCACCGACAAATCTGCCATCAAGCCAGTCGTCGTTCCCTTCACTGGTCCTCTCATTCGTGTTGCCACGCCAGCGTCGACTTATCCGCCTGGCGTCAAAACTGCGATCCTTTCTGCACTCGCTACGATGCTGGAACGGATACCGAACCACGTCAAGCCGTTCTTCCCGCAGCTGCAGCGGACGTTTGTCAAGTCCGTCAGCGATACGTCCAGCATTGTCGTGCGCACGCGCTCGGCATTCTGATGCGCAGTCAACCGCGTGTGGATCCGGTGGCGAGGGAACTCGTCCCAGGTGCGCGAGGGAGCGAGGAGGAAATTACGGCGAGCTATGTGTTGACGTTGTCGAATGTCGTGCGCAACGCGGTGGTGGTGACAGCGGGCCCGGGGTTGGCGACGGTTGGGGAGACATGTGTCGCGTTGGTCCACGAAGCGTCAGCGGATGGCAGTCGATGATGTAAAGAGATCTGTTCGTGAAGTATTCGACCAAGAACTTGTGGAGGATGTGAGTCACCAGTTTCAACAATTACCCAAGACCGTGTTCACACCCCAACCACTTCATTTCAGCATCGGAAGGATCGACAATATCACATAAATCTCGCATCTGGGGAAACTGTGGTCCCTGCACCAATGGGAGTATCATCGGATCTTCTCCGCTTGTTCAGGGTGCTGTCATGTTTAGAAACCAAGTTGGTGTTCTCATTGAGCCTCGCCTTGGACATCCCATCGACGTCAAGGACGAAGATATGGTACGTGCCTTTACCCACAACTAAGCATGCTCGTCGACTGAAGAGCGCGACGTATCTTCGAAACAGATTGCTGGGCACACTCCAAAAATCCTCTAATACCAACCGTGTCCCAATGGACGCCGACCACGCGACGACGTGTCACGCAGACAACAGCTACGACGACGACGACGCCGCCAAGGTGCACGCGCTCTCCCTCTCCCTCTCCACCCATCGTGTCCCAACGGACGCCGACCACGCGACGACGTCGACAACGGATCACGCAGACAGCAGCTTCGACGACGACGACGCGCACTGCACGCGCTCTCCCTCCCTCCACTCTCCCTTTCCATCCACCGTGTCCCACGAACGGCGACCCGATAACGATGACAAGGAGGACACCCACATGCACGCTCTCTCTCTCTCTCCCTCTCCCTCTCCCTCTCCACCCACCGTGAACAAACGGATACCGACCACGTGAAGAGGATGACGACGCGACGACATCGACGACGACAAGGTGACAGCGGCGACACCCGCTCATATGCAACTTGAAAGAAAGCGCAAACGTGTGTTTGCACACGAGGCGAGGCGAGGGTCCCCGGGTATTACCACGACGGCTCGCTGATGACATACGACTCGGACAGACAGTGACGTACGGCGCTGATGACGACTCTCGTCTGCCCCCGCTGCCCCACTGTCCCTATCTCCCCAGCAGAGATACCCGCCGCACTGAGCCTCAGGCTGTTCTCGACGCTCGTGACCGGGCTGTCTTCGCTGTTGCCCCATCCTTATTTAGATTAGATCGATTATTATTAATTATTACGAGGTAGTAGTTCACCTGCCAGTGGATACTTATAACATATCAAGTTTTTTATTCGGCTTCTGCCGGTTTTACTGATTGCCAGTGGGAACTTATAACCAGCTTGAAGTTTGCACAATGAGCCGGAAAGCCGGGCCCGGCCAAGTAGCTGCCAGTGAGCCATGGCATTTCTGTGGAACTAGTAATTCGTGGTTCTCAGAGGTTTTCTGTGGGATTGGGAGGCTGTGGAACACTGGAAACAGGGTGATGGGACTGTGACATTCTGTAGGGCTCTAGCAGATTTTTGGAATTTCATAAGACATTTTATGTGGAACTGGGAAGCTGTGAATTGCTGTGGAAGCTGTAAGTTGAGTGGTAGATCTGTACCATTCTGTAGGACTCTGGGAGATTTTTGGTGATTTGCTGATGTGTACAGCAGGCGCTCCGGCGAAGCAAGCAACAGCGCACCAAACGGCTGCTTCAGTCGAACCATCAGCCGTAAGGCGCGCATGGCTAGACCAAACTGAGCAGCCCCGCCGGAGAAATCCTTGTCCATAAGGGGACTGATCCAAGGGTGAACGAGGACCAAGCCGTGCATGGCGACCAAGTCGTCGGTGGTTTCGATCCGGTCGTGTTCGTTCGTCTTTAGCGGTAGGGACGACATGACCGGTTTACCCGCGATGTGACGCCAAGCAGGTCTACGCCGCCCTCGAACATAGCGTGGTAGGGCGCCGTCGTGCCATCGAGACTAGGCGGAGTGGCAACTCAAGCTGCTGGCAGTTTCTGTCTGATCTGGGTGGTACTGCAGTTTGTACAAGGGGTGACGAGGTCGTCGGAGTGGAAAGACAATCGGTGCCTTGCATCTTCGAGGAGGTCCTTGGATATATGCGCGAATCTTGCGAGTGACAGCGATTTCCACGTTGGAGAGAATTGGACTCGGAAGGTCGTCGTCAGGGAACATGGTAACCGTTCTTGATCTTTGAAGCTGAGGTCGAGGGTCCGCATCATTCTGGGGCTAGGATGTCGCTCTACTTGTCGAAGGGAACAAGTACCTAGTCTTTGGCGGCAGACGCTCGGTCGAACTGGACCAAGTTGGCAATCTTGTAGTCGTAGATGTGATGTTCGAAAAACATCGCATCGGGCTTGTGTCGCGAATTCTCCAGGATCTCCGAGGTCATAGAGTGTCCAAAGGGTCGGCAAGAAGGGTGCAAGCTTGCACCACTGGCTTGATAGTGGGGGCAAATGGAATTGTCGCATGGGGGCTGGTGTCGCAATATAAGGTCGCAATTGTGGGTACTAGATATGTTGTTAAACTTGAACCCAAAGAGCGAATATATCGACATCGCTTCGCTTCTCGATGGTGAGAGCTGTTGACTTGAGGCAAAGTTTGGTGTCGGAATAATTGAGGGTTTCTGAAGAAAGCGAACTTTGATGATGAAACGAAGAAGAACTTCATAGGCGAGTAGATGTCCCGAGCTTGGTGACGACCGCCATCGCGACGACGTCGGAACCAAGACGAGCATTCCCCACCTTTCTTTGCGCTTCCATCTCCATCATTCTCGCTGGATTCTTCTTCCCCCTTGTTGGTAGGCGAAATAAACAGCTCTCGAATCCGCGACACGTTCGTGCCCATCTTCTTTGACTGGGTCGCAACGGCAGGTGGCGTTCGTTCTGGAGGCGACAGGAAGGTCCGGGCGATGTCGATGGCACGACGGATAGCTGTTCGAGCGGCCTTTCATAAGCCTGTTGATATTACTCGCACCGTCTGCTCTGACCACGGGGGCCTACTGAACGTTCTTCTGCACGGGTCACTGGTAGGGACGACAAGAGAGTGGCAACGGACGGGCTATCCATCTCGCCTGTTGCTAGTACAAACCTGCGAGCCAGGGCCTCCTCCTCACAGGTCATCGTTGGCGTCTTGACTTGTTTTTCATCCTCATCGACGACAATTGTTGAGCACTGAGAGGGGAAGGACACGTCTGGAGACGACGGAGACGACCAGCCGACTGAAGAAGGTACCATGGGAGGGTGGATATCGGCTACCAGTTCGACTTCTGTGAGCTGTCGATTGCTAGTCTGAACCAGACTTCTCGACACCGGCCAACCGCGGACTTTGCCTGCGCCACCGTCTTGGAGGTCCTCTGTTCGCCGGTCCTGTGTAAGCATACGAACCCGCGCAATCTCCTACATAGCTCGAGCTTTTCATCGAATTCAATTTCGTCGCTCAGAGGTAGAGAGTTGAACCAGGCGCGCCATTCTGGAGGTTTTCCAAGGGGTTCGTTCCAACTTAGCTCGGATTGAATACTTCCTCTGACGGAGGTACAATCGGCCATATCACTTGAGCACGTAAGGTCAGCTTCCAGTGGAGGGATTAGAGGTGGACGACGCTGCTCACTTTTCCCAGTTGATCCAGTCACGCTCGAAATAGTCGCGGAGTGGATTCGTGGTAGATTGAAGTTCAACGAAATGCTTCTTGAGATACTTTTCTTGTGCAGATCTCACGAGGGAAGGGATCGAAGGATCCTGCCCGTACAACTTTTCGTAAGTACGCCATATTGACTCCTTGCATGCCGTGATTGTCCGAACGGTGCGTGCTAAGTGCATCGAGCCCCACGTGAACACGCCCCTGTGAGAAGATTTCCGTTCGGAGGAACGCGTGCTTTCATCATCCGAATCTGAGAATGCTGTTGATGACAATGGCCGGAGCTCGAACAACGTATCTGGATCAATGAGTTCCGGCAGTCCGACGGTGGGGCGAGCACGTTTACGAGACGAGCTTGGCGGAAGAGGAATCTCGAGAGCTGGGTGACTACGAATGTCGCGAAACCAGGCGCCAAGATGAAACGGCAAAACGGAGACTAGGTTGGGCGTGAGGAAACTGTCGCTCAGCATTTCTTCCCATGCTCGCCTGAGCCTAGAGTGATCGCGAGGGTCAGGAGGCGATGGGCATTGAAGATTACCGCGCATGCCAAGCGAGAGGGATGACCACGAAGAGCCCGATAATAAATCCAAATTGCTGCTCTTTGATCTGACACCGACCACCGAGGGATCCGACTTTGTGAGCAATGTAGGATTCGACACCGCGGTATTCGAGCTCCGTGGTGAACTGTTTGCGGATGACTCTCCACTCGGAGGAGTAATGCTCAAAAGCGGTGAGCTTGGAGATGGGAAGATTAGGTCCTCTTCGATGATCTCGAGTGGGGGTTAGAACGAAACGCTCTCGGTGTGCCAACGCTCATTCCATACCTCCAGAACGCCGTTAGGACTTAGCACGCGTGAAATTTCCTGTAAACGACAACGAATGAGGTACGACGGATTGGAAACACGATGGGATGCTTACCGCGAGCATGCATCCCCACTATCGGTCACGAAACAATTCGTCAGCAAAGTAATGAGCAGCAACCAGTTGCACTAACCTCGTCTTCCGGTATATGGAGGCCCATACGAACCATCCTTACAAAGTTGAATTGACCTTCGCGAAATGGCAACCCGTCAAGTCTGACAAAATGACACGAGAAAGCAATGTCTGGATCGGGAAAATAAAAACCGCACATGTTACCGTGAACCCATTTCAGCCTACGGGATAGACTTTTGTCAAGGATGGTGAGCTTGGGTTGCACCAGTTGGGCATCGAAGCCCACGATCGTGCTGCCCTGAGAGTCAACCGTGTCAGTAAGGGTACAGAGACAGACGGTATTCGACACACCTGCCACTGTCTACCGGCTTCGATAGCCCAGAGACCACGACCACAGCCGAGGTCGAGGACAGTCGCAGGAGGTGTGTCAAAGTGATGAAGTGTTAAGCGTTTACAACAGTTCGTTATGAACATATGATCCCAATGGTCACTAGTGTGCGGTCGTGAGAGCATCATGCGGACGGTGAGTTGGCAAGAAAGGCGTCTCGACCCACAAATTTACAATGTCATTTGTGTAAATGAGCGGCGAAACAACTTCCCCACTAGGGTGCCGGTGCATCGGCTTCTTAGGTAGCCGCCTGTCGAGGTCCTTGATAACGGACACGGTCCGAGCATCGATGTCCAGGCTGGGATCGTGAAGTTCGGCAAGGATCCTCCTCATTAGATCGGGGCCTTCGTGAGGTACTCCAAGGGCGTATGTATCACATATACCAGGTTGCATTCGCCGCAGTGATCGCGAACGACGTCCAAGTTGTGTTTCGAAGCCACGGTGTCAGCTTCCGCCGACTTGGATATGTAAAGATACTCTGCATAGATCTGCGACATCAGGTCCTCGTGATCTTCAGGTGGTTCCACGGTGTTGATGTCTGTTGGACTGTCCTGAAAATCATCGTAGCCTTCGTAGAAACCAGCATCGTGGTCCAAAGTCCTCAAATCGTTGTCTCCAGGCTGCCTGGAAAGAATGTTCTGCGCTACGCTCGAACCCTTCTGATGTGTAGCCTCCCGAATATTTAGAGAGATTGAACGGAATCCGCAGTGCATGTCGTTCTGGCTATCGTGACCAGAGATAACACATTCAGAGATCATCAACTCCTGGTTCGCAGACCGCAGGCACTCGGTATAGATCTCCGACATCAAGTCCTCCAGCTCGTCAAGCCGTTCAAGAGACTCGATACTTCCCGAACCGCTCTGGAAGCTGTCGCAGCTGCCATAAGAGCTGATATCGTTCTCCAAATCCCTCTGCTCGATGTCCACCTGTCGCTTGGAAAAGGAGCTTTGCGTGTCGCACCCACTATCGTGAACACGTGTCGTATGGTGGAACTTGTTCGACTCTAGCCTTGGTATCGTTCTTCGACCTCTCACGCGAAGGGGTAGTGCTGCCTTTCCCGTGCCTGTCCTCGCCGTCCTCATCCATGTTCAAGGATGAGTTCGAGCCAAACGGCTTTGGATCAGCCGTCGGAACTTCGATTGCTTCCTCTTCCACAAAGATTGCAGGAGTGAAAGCAGTCGCAGGATGGCATTCCACAAGCTGAGGACAATCATCAGAGAGCGCGCTACGAGGTGTTCAATCTGCTCACATTCCAGAAAGTGGGGTGGAAGTACTTGGAGTACACCACGTTGATGTGCTGTCGATGTTCGTGTCAGCCTCACCAGAACTAGAGGCATGTGAAACATCGAACGTACATCAGGTGCGTTCTCGAGATAGACTGGCCAGTCGGTTGTAGCAGCAGTGGACGCCGCGGTGGAACCAATATTACGGACCGAAGACAACAAACCAGTCAAGGACGCCCAGGTGTTGCTCTTCCGGGCAGCGTTGGCTGCGCCTCGCCCATGGTAGAAGTACCCTGCAACTGAAACAACGGCGACGACCGCGAACAAGAAGCCGCCCGTCTTATGTGCTAGTAGGTTGTGGGATGGTAGGGCCTGTTTTTTATATTGTCTAGGCGAGCCTGGAGTCAAAGGAGCGGAGGTAAAGAGCGTGGACGCAGTAGTGAGAGACGGGATAGGAGACATGGTTGTTCAACAATGAGCAAATTGAAGGGTGAGGCGAAGTGGTGGATGAGGATTTAAATAGTGCTATCATGTCAGGAAGTTAGTGGTAGATATGGAGTGGTGACGACTCTGACTTACATCTGATCTAGAACTCCCTTTCGATGTGCTCGTGTCCCCTCGTCCTCTGATTCAGCCAGCTCCTCCGAATTCTCGGCTACCTGCTCAGCTAGCAACACAATGTTGATTACCTGGCTGACATTGGCAAACATGTCATGACATCGTGCAATTGTGCGTCCTGCCTCCTTGCAGTCAGCACGATCTACCCCTAATCCACCGTCTGAGTCTGGCTCAGGCTCAGATCCGCTGCCAGCCTTGGACTCTTCTGAACAATCAGGCTCAATTCGCCTGATTTAAATGGTCAATTTTGCTCTGCTAGCTGTATTATAACTTACCTTTTAGACTTCGATGCCCATCGGATTTTGGGAGTCCAAGGAGGCGCATGAGGATGTGCCACAGGAGGCGAGGGAGGTAATGGATCTAACCTTGAGTCAACGATCGCGCCCATGGCACACGGTCCAAAAAAGAAAAGAATGTATAAGCGGCGAGCACGACGCGCTAGACATGCGACCCCGAGAAAGAAACCCACGGTGTACACTCCACGCGGGATCTTGTACACGTTAAGTGGTGCGCCCGTGTCGGGGTCACGCTCACGGGTGTCCCACGATCCAGCTCAATGAAACTGACCTACTATATGTCCGCATCCTGTCATAACCCCAGTAGAACTCGCCTTCTCACGTCGAGGGTTGAGCGGCCATGGACGTCATCCATAATCCGCCAAGCTTCTTGAAAAAATGAAACGAACCTTGTTCCAGGAGGAGATTCGAGTCGTCCCTCCGAGTCGGTCAACGCTAAAATTGCTAGCAATGAAAAAAAAGGAACCAAGCACAGCGAGCTCAAGTACGGCTCAGCGCCGTAATTAAATACAAGGCGTCGCTATGGCCGGATCGCAACGGTGGGATTGCGGCGGGACGACCATATGAGGGTTGTCATCAAAGGTCCGAGTGGCTTTGTCAGCGCGGACTCGGAAGCCGAGGCCCGAGGCCCTTTCTGAGCAGGCTGGACGTTTCTGATCCCTATGATATATGCATCGGCATACCAACAATTCAACGCATTACAACGGTTGCATAATTTCACAGTATCCTGCCTGCAACGTCATCAACCTATCAACGTAAGCTACAAGCAAGGGACGGATCACCACGAAACCTGAATTTGACATTCTAGGGCTACAAAAGATCGAAAGATCGAAGGGAATGAAGATGTATTGACATCCCAGGGAAAAAAAAAAGGGATCTCCCGAAAACAAACTCGCAATAGCTGAAATGATCTATAGGAAAGATCAGGCGCCACGTATTTCCATTACTACTACCGTCACATAAACCCCCTGGCGCCTCTCTATCCCGCGTTCCTCATGTTCATCGAAAATGTCTGCGAAGCACGATCTCCCATGTACGACATATTTAGCCTGGGGAAGGGGGGGAAGGGGTAGTAACACATCCCCTCGTACCACCTCGACCCAGCTGTTCAACTCAGCTCCAGGTCCCTGTCCTTCCATGCGTCACATGCCAAACGAACGACGCGAAATCCGAACAGGCCCAGGCACAGCAGGAGTGGTCGTCGGTGTCTTTGGCCAGATATCCGGCGACAGTATGAGCTGTCCTAGATCGAAACTAGATCGATCGCACATGCGCGCGTCGGAGATTCGAGCGGCGTCATCGATGGAGCGAGCGCAGCGATCATCACGTCTTCTGGCCCATCTGCGTCCTCGGCCGTAGAAGGCCGGCGGGGTGCGGTCCCCTTGGGATAGCGCGCTGGCACAGAGAGTGACTTGTGCATTGAGCCAAAGCCTCCGCCCGAGTACGACGCGAGCGTGCTCGCCGACTCCGAGTCGATGATCAGCGACAAATCGATCTCCAGGTGCTAGCCAAAATGCGTCAGAAAAGGCTAGCACTGATCGACGACCGTAACTTACTCCGTGAAGGATGATCGCGCCGAGGAGCCTTGTTCGAGCGTTATCGGAGAAGCCGGCCTTCTGAATGATCGTAACAACGACTGAACGAACTCCCATCCTTCGCGAAGGACTTCCATCCGGCATATAAACAACCCAAAGAACACCAGCGACTGGACGACCGTCAACGACCGTGACCATTCGACCATGAGCACAGTCCGAACGCTGCCGGTGAGCTCATCGGGGCCCCATACCCGAACCTCGCTCAGATTTCTCGACATCCTCTCTATGGGCGACAACCCTGAATGCAGCACACCCCACATCACGACACCGCACGGTCCAGGGACAGTGTGACCTCGTGCTGGAACTCGGACAAGTGCGACCGAGTCGGCTTGAGCGACGAGGTTGGAGGGGGCGCTTAAAGGAAGAGACGTCGAGGAAGATGCCAGACTTGAGCCTCCGATTCGATCGTCGTCATCAGAGTCTGACTCGGATTCGGACTCTGCTTCGGATGACGTGACTGAGCCTGGATCCGACAATTCGAGGTCAGAAACAGTATCGCCTGATCGTCGCATATAGTCAGTATATTTGCAGCCTGGATGACCAGGAAATAGGGCACACCGATACGCATGAGTCGCTGGTTGTCAGGGTGCTCAATCTCGTCGATATCTTCGTCTTCGTCTTCATCGTCTTCCTCGTCATCTTGACATTTCCTCGGCAATTTCTGAAACGGTTCTAATCGGGCTTCGGGCCCGATAGTGACTTTGTCGGCAATCAGACACCTTCGCTCGACCCAACTCCTCTCCTTGATCTGGACACCGGTCCCAACGATGCTACGCTCGATCACGCAATTCGGCCCGACGACGACGCCATCAAAGAGATACGAATTGCAAACGACCGAACCCGCCCCGATGACACGACGTGATCCGATTACGGAGGCGACGATCTGCGCATTGTCCGCGATCTGGCTATTCGATCCGATGCCAGTGAGTGCTTGGTTGCCGATCTTGCATGTCCTATCAGATGGGTCGCGAGTGAGCGAACGTGAAGGTGGAGAGGAGGGCTCGCCACGTGTGTTTACCTAGAGTACGACGGAGCCGTCCGCTGCGATATACTTGTTCCCACGAAGATGTTCGTATGCATGCCCGCTTGGATGATTGTCGTCTGGAACGAGTGGGAATGTCCATCTGGATAGAATGTCTTTGCTGAAGAAAAAAAAATCAGATCCAGGACAATGGAGAGCAAGACGGGGCGATGACAACCCACCTGACAGAATCGTAGCTCTTCGTATCCTTGACGCGGGCCGCATACCCATCCTTGGCGATGTAACAATGGATATTCTTCATCAGTAAGTCGGACGTAAGAATGCCATGCACAAAGTCTCTCCGAATGTCCACGTACTCAAAGTTGTCTTGGAACAGCGATGGGACCTGGCCACGGGCACGGTCGAATCGGTCACGCCAGGGAAAGGGCTCTGCAAATGCACGCACCTCGACGGAGCACACATCGATCGAACAATCAACGAGGTCGTTCCGAACGTCCACCTCAGGATGCTCAACGAGGATCTCGCGTGGGATGTTGGCGTACTTCTTGGGCGGATAGCCAGTGACGGGCTCGTAATGCAAGCACTCTGACGTTTTCGGGTCCAGCGCGAAGTCGGAGGAGCTGTCCTTTGATCTGAACACCCACGAACGTCAGCGAGAAAGCGAGACCTGTCGAAGAGACACACTGGGTGCGATGGTGGGCGCCACTCTCTTCAAGTTTCACGACCATCGTCATGATGGCGTCCTTGTTCGTTTTCCGGCGCTCCTTGTGAACGCGAACGACCTCGTCTATCCGAATGTTGCTGACGAGATCGCCTGCAACGAGGACAAAGTCGGACGTGATGATCCCATGCGTGTAGATGTCTCGCATGGCATCTCCGGGCGACGTCTCCTTGGCAGTGACGATCAGGACAATCTTCAAGCCAGAGCTGGGCTTGGACCATTTGGATTGTCTGTTCGGTAAATATGAGTAACAGAGCCAGAGGAAGGGTGAGATCGCGCAAACTTTATCGCATCCTTGACGAGCTCGGCATGAGAACGACATATGACAAAGATCTCCTGCACACCGGCCAGGGCAAGGCTTTCAAAAGTCCAGTCGAGAAGTGGTGCATTACAGATGCGCAGCAGACACTGGTAGTGGTGATCAACAAGTCAGGCCGCGTGAATGACCCCGAAATGCGACTTGCCCTTGGCTTGTGTCGAGTGAGCGGAGCGAATCGTTTGTTGAAGCTGTCTGCGAGTACTACGGCTTGAAGGACCTCTTCCTCGTCGACTAACCTCTCCTTTACGCTAGTAGAAGACTTTGGAGCCATCTGTGTCTGGCAGTAATAGGGTAACACAAGAAGATATGTTGACGATGACGAATTTGTGCAGGTCGAGTCATATCTGAAGTATAGATCACCGTTTTCGGGGTACTCTCCGAATTTCGATTATGAAGCACTTATTTGACATGCAAGCGCGATCCACCACCGTGTGCGAAGTAAGGGTATCAATTAGATGAATCGACATTAGCCAGTGAAAACACGAATCGCGGTAGTCATGATGAGGGGGGGAGTCGTCGTCAACCAAAGAAAAGCCACATCCAACAAGTAGGGTAATGTAAAGGAAAGACAAGTCATAAACAGAAGGGAAGGATTCCGCAGTCACCGATAGTGTAAATCATCCGCAAGTGACTCCCGAAACAGAAAAGCAACAGATTGAAGCTCGTGTCGATCATAAACACTGCCAGCTTTAAAGTCGTTTATGCAGCGGCAGCGATAACGGGGGCGGTGGTGACAGCAGGAGCAGGTTCCTCAACAGGTGGCTGCGCGGGGGCAACAGGAACACCAGCCTCGTCCGTGGCAGGGTTCTCCAACGGGGGAAGAGGGGTGGGCTCATCAATGACAGGAGGGTTCTCGTCAACCTTTGCAGGCGTATTGACTTCCGCCTTCCTGCTCTTGAACAATTCGCCCACACGCGCTGATATCCGGCGACCGACTTTGAGGGCTTTCTGATCCTTCTTCTCTTGAACCTGGGGCAAGTCAGAAAACAAGACAATGAATATTGGGATTATTATACCTTTTCTTCCTTGACAGGCTCCGCAGCTGGAACCTCAGCCGGAGCAGGATCGGCTGCAGGTTCGGCCGGAGCATCAGGTGTTTCCTCGGGAGCAGGAGCGGGAGTAGTTTCAGTCTCCTTGACGGGCTCAGCTGCAGGGGCGGCGGGAGCTTCCTCTACGACGACTTCCTCAGGTTTTGCTTCGGCAGGCGAGGCCTCGGCCGGAGCGGCGGGCTCAGTCGCGAGTTCAGCCTGGGAAAAGTGTCACAAGAGCCATCGGATCAATGTCGAGTGACTTACTTCAACCTTCTTCTTCTCCTTTTTAGGACTCCTAGGAGCCTTTCCCTTGAAGGGAGCAAGGAGCTTGGCCAGGATGCTGGGACTCTTTCGCCCGTCCTCCTTCTTAGCGTCGGCAGGGGCATCCTAACGACAGTTGTCACAAGGTTGCCACACGTATGCAATAGCAATGAAACGCATACCGTCTTTGATTCTTCCTTGGCGGGCTCCGCAGCAGTGGCCTCAGTGGCAGGCTCAGCGGGAGCATCAGTGGCAGGCTCAACAACGGGTTCCTAAAAGTAGAAAAAAAAGTCGTTGGTGAGGACGCGACGCGAGTGGCACCAAAGATACTGACAGAGGCTTTGGGTTCTTCTTCCTTGGGTGCCTCCTAAAGAGAATGAAAATGAAAATGAGAGGCGTTATCAGACAAGGAGAGTCAACGTACCGGAGCGGGGGCAGCCTCCTCAGGGACAGGAGCAGGCTCTGGGGCGGGAGCGTCCGTACTGGGGGTGGGCTCGACCGCTGGGGTCTCAACAACCTTGACTTCCTCGGTGGGGGCAGCAACGGTGGCGTCGGTAGCAGACATTATTGCAAGAAAAAATGCGAATGTGAGCTGAAAAGCAAGGTAAGAGGGGAGCGGGAGAGAAGGAGGGAATAGAAGACGAACATGAATGAAGTATAAATGACAAGAGAGAGAGAGCTACGAGAGGCGCTAGGCCGTTGACTAGAGAGAAGTAGGAGAGAGAGGAAGAGATACGGACAAGAACAAATTCGCGCCTCTCTTATCCCTATTTGGCTCCGCTTACGCGCCAAACAAAAACACTTAACCTAATTTTCTGAGCGACTGTCAAGCCACCGCGAATTGTACCTTTTTGGGACGTGAGACCCCTGGTGGTGGTGAGAGAATGGGTGGGTTGTTAACGATATTCTATGGGAGACTCGAACGACGGGGAATGCGAGGGACGGGCGAGTGCGGTGGTCCGTGCGGTGGCAGATCGCCAAACCCAACCTTTTTTGGAGGAAGGAGAGTATCACCGGATCACGTCATAGTCCAATTCATCCATTTGCCGATCGCGACAGTTTGGAAATAGTTCACATCACCCCTACGCCAAGTCAACAAAGACAGCCAGACAGGAGAGGTGTCTCAGCGCTTGCTCATGTCCGACGCAATATGTCTGACCGTGATGTGGCTGGCGCAAGACTCTTCTACTAGATATTATTATATCCCGTCTGATTGGAACCTTGCTCTACATGCGACTGACAACGGACGTAGTAGCCAACATCCCCTGGGCCACCTTTTTCGTCAGGGTGGGCTCGTCTTCCTTCCCGCACCGATGGCTCACGCGTACGACTACTGGGACACAATAAGAGCCAACGATACCAGGGCCGGAGAGATAAGTGTGAACGTCCAGCGTGTTGTAGCCATGGTTATCGTTCAACCTGACATGGACATCCCACATCTGGTCATTGCCGTTGCGCCCAAGTCGCGTTGTATTTATTGCGACCGTGATTCAAGACTGCAACCGAGAGCCCAGCAATTGTTCTTAGGCTCACCAGGTCTCGTGAACAGTGTCCCATCAATGTGCGGCGAAAAGTGCCGAGGATATCACTGCAATTCCGCTGATTTCGTCACATACACTGGCTCACACAGTCATTAATCACATTTGCCGGCTCTTGCCTTGAAACACGCTCGACGGTCCCTCCGGGGCCTTATAGTAATTCCAGGCCCACCTTCCCCGAGCGACACCCAAGGCCCTCAAGAATACGTGCGTTGACCGACGGTGGTAATAATTCGGTCGCTTTTAACTGCTCCAGGACCATGACTTTGAAAGAGCAATATCCATCATTCATTATCGCACATTCACATGTCATGTCGCTTCCAGCTTCTTCCATTCGGCATCGCCGTGCGTGTAGCACCACACGACTGCCAGCCGACGACCATTCAAACATCATCGTACACTCGTTATCATCGAGATAACCTAGATCTACGAACAGCACAGACACCGGATCCGTACCGAGGTTCTTGGGTACAGGGCAAACAAATATCCCCGACGATGATAACCTTGTCCTGAACTCTACTTGGTCTTGTGCCGTGGTGGCACCCGAAGACCCTTTGCCTTCATTTGCCTTCGTTTTCCCTCTATAAGAAATAAGTGTGATAAGCCATCAGCAAAAGTCGCTAATGTGACCAGTGCGAACCTTCTATGTAGGGCCGGTCTTCTTCCGAATCGAAGTGGATGTCTTCTTCCGAGGCCGGCAATTCTGCGCCGAGCTCCTCCACGACCTTGCCTTCTGCACGCACTTTTTTACGCTTCTCCACCTTGAACTTGGCAACAAAGAAGCCGTCCATGTTGTGTACATGCGGGTAGAAGCGGCGCGTCAATCGCAGCGATGGGTTAAAAACCTTTCCGCGATACTTTGTGAATCCCTCACGCCCGAATTCTAGGCCTGTGTCGACCAGTTTCACATTCGGGCGCTTGCGTAGAGCGTAGTTTACAACAGCCTCGTTTTCGTCCACCATAACGGAGCAAGTCGAGTAGACCACGTAGCCACCTGACTTGGACTCTGGAGAGACACTGTCGATCGCACACAAGATCAGTTGCTTTTGCAGTTGGGCCAACAGTCGGAAGTCGCGTTCAGACTGTGATGTATGTGATTTAGATGACGTATCTGAAATGAATGAAAGAGTAGACGCCTACCTTGTTGATCTTGACGCTCGGGTCTTTGCTGATAACCCCTGTACCGCTACATGGTGCGTCCAACAGAACCCGGTCGAACCCACCCATCACTTTGGGAAATTCCCGTCCGTCATATGAGCAAACGGTCACGTTCTTGCAGCCCATGCGATGGATGTTCGCTGCAAGACTCTTCGTCCGAACCTTATTTGCATCGTTGGCAAAAACTTGACCCGTATTTTGCAAAAGGGCAGCGATATAAGTCGTCTTCCCCCCAGGCGCAGAGGCCATATCAAGGACACGTTCATTGGGCTGCGGAGCGAGCGCGATGACAGGAAGGAACGAAGATGCTGCTTGAAGCATATAGTGTCCAGCGAGATACTCGGGAGTGGCACCTTCAGAAACTCGAGTGAAAAACACAGACATGCAAAGCATTCCACCACCTACCAATGGGCACGGTACTTTCGAATACCTGTAGTCCGACGTTTGTCCATTTTCCGATTGGTTCAAGGTTGACACCCCGGTTGACCAGTGCTTGAGCCAAGTCTCGTCTTCGCGTCTTGAGGGTGTTCGTGCGAATAGTAACTGGCCGAGGGACTTCGTTCGCTTCAAAGAACTCGACAGCCTACCTCGCCTGAGAAAAGAATTACAAGGAGGGAAAAGAAGGCCAACATACCTCTGGTACTGGGAAAAGCTGGAACAGCTTTTCGACCAAGAAGTCATTGTATCCGTAATAACTGGCGATATCAGACAATAGCTGCTCCACGTATTCCGATCGTGATCTGTGTAAAAAATTAGTCCATCAGGATGTGGCAATTCAAGAGAACATCAGACCTATCCTCCTCGGCAAGTTTTTTAAAGTTGCGGAGCACTCTAAGGCAATGTCGCATTCGACGTTGAACGACCTGCACGTCGGACACGCCCTTCTTTTCTTCTTCTCTCTCCTCGATAGTTGGCAAGTGGAATGGTTCGCCCTCGTCCTCATCCTCATCTTCGTCCTCGTCTTCTTCTTCTGCCAAGCCGGCGTTCTGCATCTCCTCCATATCGAGTTCGGCTTCACGAGCCGCTTCGGCATCCAACGCGCGAGAACGCTTCTCCATGTTTCCCATCGTAACATGTTCATCTTCCCCTCCGGAATCCTCGTCCTCGTCCTCCGACGACCACAGTTGGTTCGGTTCCGACGTCAACGCATCGATCTCGGGCTCGGGGGACGCCTGCAGCGACGCAGGCGTATCTGACGATCCATCTGGCTCCTCAATCACAACCTTTTTAGCCCCTTTGACCTTTGCGCGCTTTGCGGGCCCGCGGGATGCAGGGTGTTCGAGCTCGACGTTTAGCTTGCGTTTTCCGAGCTTTTTGGGTGAAGGTCGGGATTCGGGATCGGGGAGGGGCACTGGCGAGGCCTGTCTGTATTTTGTCCGTCGCCCGCCCATGACGTTGGTCGCTGGTAATGGTTTTAAGTGTGGGCGGTTTGAAGCCGTGAATATTTTCCTCCTTCCACATTTGGAAGTAATGAGGTCCCTAGATAAGAGTCACAAGATCTATCGTACGTCGACTAGCTTAGTCGACAAGATAACCGGTGTGCTTATGTTGAGCCACAAAAATCAAAACATACGAGTCGAATTACAGTTCGTTCTTTCACTAACCAACCCTGAGTCCTAACGCGAAACCCACCACAAACGACGCTCTCGGCTGGAAATCAGCCGTCAAAAAGTTCACGATCCACTTCCATATCGACCGCAGGGTCGGCGGTCTCCTCTTCCCGAGCGCGTCAGTCGTATAGAACAGGTTCTCGAATCGAGATGCCATGCGCGCCCAGTCCACCTTGACGAGCGAGACAGAACCAAGGTACTGAAGGGGTACTTCAGCCGGCGTGACGTGGTCAGAGTGGGAACTGACTCGCCTGAAGAACGACAAACATTCCGCCGAGGAAGAAGGCGACCATGCGCGCGCTCTTCTTGACAAATACGCCGGCGCAAACGCCGCAAACGGTACCAAACGTCAGCTCGAGCGCGTTTACGGAAGATTTTGGAGGCGGGGGCAGTGGGGGTCCCGCCTGGGAGGGCTGTGCGTCTTGATGGATGCTGTCAGGATTCAGGGGGACAAGATTATGCATATGCTGCACTTGCCATCACAGTGGAGCGTGGACGGGGGTGTCCATGCTAGGGACGAGATTCCGAGAGTAGCACCAGCGATGCCAGTGGCGAGGAGTAGACTGTGTCGTGTGTGTCCTACCTTGAGCTGTCTGAGAACGTTTCGCGTGTGTGCCAAGGTGAAGAGCGGCGGGCGTGATTTGATGCCAATGCGGAGAACAAAAGAGGCCATTTTACAGGGTCAAAAGAAGGCCAGAAGAAGAAGTTAGTTATTCGCTTCTCGAGGCACGTGATCGTGACCATTGTATGGCGTTCCTTCAAGTTTAGCACTAGTGATGCGGCACCCCCCCAGTGGTGTGTGGCTTGACCCATAACCATCATGTCTGACCAGGACGCAGCTGAACAACAGCCCTTGCTCCCAATCACATATGACAATCATCCCAGGGCCAGAGCAAGTCGCTCCTGGCGCGAGAGCGTCGCGTCTCTCCTAGAATCCCGGGGTTTACATACCTTCGTTCTGACGCTGGTACGCTCATATACGTCTTCGCTTCGTGCTCCCCCTGAATTAACACTCCCCCCTTTCACTCAAGATTGTCATTGACGCGGCCTGCGTCATTGCAGACATTGGGCATGATTTCTTTGCCGACAAATGCGTACCAGAGGGATCCTTGGAAGATCCATTCTGGCTCGAGGTCGTCGGCGACTTGTCTCTCGCCATCACCACATTCTTCCTGGTCGAAATACCCCTCGCCCTCTGGGCTTTCGGGCCCAAATTTTATATCCCATTCAGTGGCGTCGTGCATTCTCCCCTGCATCTCTTTGATGCCATTATTGTGATCACTACATTTGTGCTCGAATTCGTGCTCAAAGGCAAAGAACGAGAACTCGTCCAGTTGCTCGTCATCCTCCGTCTGTGGCGGCTTGTCAAGCTTGTCGGAGGTAATAATGTCCATTTTATTCCCTGATTATTCCGCGGCTAACGGCTTCTCGTCCAGGAATCACGGTTGGGGCGGGAGAAGTCGAGGAAGCGGTCTACGAAGAACTCGAACAAACTAAAAGGCAGCTCGAAGGTAGCGCTGCAGCGCTCACCAAAGCTCGCGAGGAGAATCGCAAACTTCGGGCCCGTGTAGTATGGTTGGAGACAGGTGGTTCCGAAGGCTCCGAGTTATGAGTCTGAGCAAATTCTAATTCTCCGGAGATATGATGGTCGCGGATATTTACCGTCATACAATATACCTTTGTTCTACCCCCTCTTCTGAATGCATCAGTGCTGCGGTCATGTGCATTAACAAGGAATGATGTGACTAGCGATACAGATCAAGAATAACTACAAAGCCTCCGGTACGTTACGACAGCCAAAGTCCCTCAAAAATCCTGAGATACCCTGATTTGGCCCAGCCTGTCAGGTTAAACGATAGAATCACCCAGTCCCCTGTGCATGTGAACGGCGTTCGCGCGCACCCACTCGGCCACATCAGGACGCGGGATAGGAGAATCCGGGTCCGCAATACTTGGCGGAAATACATGCGCCATCCGCGATGCGACTGCCGAACCCGAACGCGTGCTTCCCTCTACAAAACGCGATTCTCTCGGCCTCGTCACCGTACTCGAGTGTGTCACCGGCGGCAGCGGGGGCAACGCCACGTGTGGCGGTGGTCCCTTGCACCTAGGCAACGGATGTGCAAACGGACGGTCGATCCCACGACGAGCACTCTGCAGGCGCGCCCAAGCAGGTCGAGTGGCGTCAACAGACTGATGTCCCGGCGTGAACAGGATCGGACCAGACGCCACAGATTGACGCTCGGTGCGCGACAGCTTCTCCCACCGCTCAGCAATGTACTTGGTGACCGCACAGGACTCGCCGCTCCATGTGGACAATGTCTTCTCGGGCGTCCGGGTCTGAGGTGGCTTTCGGGTGCTCACCGGAGCTAGTTCTTCAGCTTCAGCGCTCGGACGGAACCACGGCACACGAGGTACGGGCGTAGTCCAGATATCCGGAAGGGACTTTGCGTGAGTGGCGGCGGCGACGCACAGCGTGAGACAATAAGATAGGACTGGAATGATGATCCTGTCAGTTTTGACAGGAACTGGTTCGCGGATCCGGGGACGTACTGATGAGTGTAGCCAGCCAGCTGACCTGGACAAGCAAGGAAGTTGATGCACACATCGCCCATTTCGCTGGCATCAGAACGGCATGACACGGTTGGGTAAGCGATTCGTTCCGACTTTGGTTCATTGAACTTACGGTTCGTATAGCAATATATGGATGACCCGACCGTCAGGTCGATGCTGGCAGCTGGAGCACTACGTCAGCAAGCAACAAGGGTCAGAACGGCAGAAAAAATAATTGACCCAGCTGGAAGATGCTCATCAGTGCCGTCCAGGCACACTCGATTCTCACATGAGCAGGCCTCGCCCTTGTGCAGATTTGTTCAGCAAGATAAGCCCTGCATATATAAATACGTCATTAACGCAGTCGCGACAGAACGCGAGAGGGCCACGCACATGGGCACCAGCACAAATATAAAGATGGAGTTGATGAGGAGGAATACAGACGCGCCCGGCGCTGGAGGGAAAACCTGATGAGCGAACATCGTACCATCCAAGATTGAAGCTACACACCGGACAATCCAGCAGAATTTGCCACGGCGATGTTCCACGACGCGATCATAAGGATGATGATATGGAAATACGTGAGAAGCGCTTTATATTCACCAAACTGAGCATGAAGAACGGACAGCTTCTGTGTCGATTTACTCACCGAAAAAGACAGTGCGGATGACGAGAAATGCATTATGCATCGCGTCCAGCGCGGTCGGATGTGTTGCAAGCTTAGGTCACTGTTACTAGAGAGCGTATCACTGTGCACGAAGGGACTTTCCACTTCGAGGACGAGCGCTTTTGATAAAACGGAAAGGTACTTAGATTAGTGATTAGGAAGATATAGTGGGTCCACCAGAGACGGAGGGCCCGAGGACCTCTAATAAATATGAACTCCACATTCATGTTCTCGGGGATTGTACGAGCAGAACAATTGCGTGTGGTCGAACAATAACTCGTTTCGGACAATCTATTGTCCGAAAAAGGAAGGTACATGGTCGAGCGCCGGACTAATACCGTGACCGTCGTGGCCCAGCCTCTTTGCGCGCGCTGTATTTTGCTCAGTCCATTACACCGCACCAAGAGCGCTGTGATATTAACTTGCCGTTTTATTAAACCAAGTAAGAGACAAAATGTCTACGATCTTCCGCCGAGGGCCTGATAGACGAAAAGTGTGGGTGCGAAATTTCAAGTTGACCCAACCACCTAATCGAAACCATTCAGGCCTTTAGGATTCGAACGCTTGCTTTGTCGCCTCCAAGTTATACTGCACATTCTTCCTGTACTTGATCGCCAAGTCGGCCGCAACCTTGACGGACGAGTTGGCTCGGAGTATCTCCTGATCATGAAGTGAGCACAGAGAAAGAATCACACAGCCCGAACGCGATGCACCTCGATGCAGTGGTTTAACTCGAGAATCATCTCTGTACATGCAGACTTGTGGAACGCGCGTCAGACACTGAAGCAAGACCAGAGATGTGAATGACATACGGCGTTTTTCAGAATTCGTTCGAGCAGTACCGCTTGACGCTCAGCATGTGGGTTCTCCATCCCGAGCTCGTGACGTGGGGATAACAACCGTCTCAGTACCAGTGTTTTATGATAAGCCCACAAAAGTGCAGACAGTTCTGGAGAGTCGTTGCAATGTCGACAATCAATCAATCGGCAAGTCTGTCTCCTCGGTCGCAATCATACAATCGTTGGCATAACACTACACAACAATCCTCCCTAAACCGTCACCTGAAGAAGCATAATAACCACACACGTTTACCACCTTCACGCAAGGTTACAACAATCCAATCTCGATCCAACCTACCACATACAATATCAATATCACCTTTCATAGTTACTGATGCCGCGTAAATCCAACGGAGGCGGCCGATGTGTACCATCCACAGAAGGCGCCCTCAACCTGGGACCAGACGGTCGCCTCGGACGAGGCTGCGTGACACCTCCGTCTGATGTCTGCTCCACAGACGTCATCGTCGCCAGGTGTGGTGTTGGAAACGCAAACGTGGATGGGGGTGGCGACCTGCGCCTGGCCTTGGGCTTGACGGGACGTTGCATGATATCTCGACGTGGCCAATCGCCAAGGGGAGGTGGGGAGGGCAAAGGAGCCCCATTTTTTATCGCGGGTCCTGACGTGAGACCTGGATTGGCGGTCGAGATCGATGACCTGAGCTCGCGTAAAAGGTCCAGGTCAATTGTGGGCGAAACGTTGTTTTTCCCATCTTTCGGCCAGACAGGCATAGGTTTCATAAACGACGGCATGGCAGCTCCTGACGGTGGAAGAGGTGTGGCCTCTGGAAGGTTCGACGGATGGCGAACATCCATTTGGGCTGACGCCACGAACACGGGGCGAAAGGGTTCGATCTCATAACGGCCTTCGAGACCCGCGAGGTGATGAGGAATCTGCGCCGGTCGAATGCCCACAGGGCGCGGGGCGTAGATTTCCAAGCTGGGATACTTTTTAAACCTAATAGTGAGGGATGACGGCGAATTGGGTGGCCACAAAGTTTGTCGCACAGCGACGGCATGGAGAGCATGAACACGCGAAGTCCAGATTTTAGGCTCTCTAGAGTATCGAGACGCGGCGACGACCACGAGCGCGAAGAAGTAGACAAGCACTACAATCTAGTCAGCGAGTCGCGAACAACAGTGGGCGCATGGTATGACGAACGTATGATGGTGCACATCCAAGTAAAGGCCAGGAGGAGGCGCTCCGAAGTACATCGAGCATCGGGGAATAATATCCCAACTGAACTCCCTGGTCAGACCATACCTCGGTTCAGGAGCGTGTTACATACCTTCACCAGAACAAGGAGTGCTGGATCCAATAGCAATTAAAGCGGCACCTCCCGCTACATCAAAGCATCCGGTGTGAACCTACTGATGAAAAGAACAAAGGAAATGCGAACCGAGCTCGAGAACCCAGAAAAGCGCTATCCATGCGCACTCGAACCACACGCGGGTTGTCAAGGCATCGGGGCACAACAACTCGTTGAAGATCCTGGTATTCGGTCAGCGAATCGTTCACGACAACTGGTGGTAACGCACAGAATGAACATTGATGCAAGCGAAAGTGCACCTAGGAAAATGAGATACACATCGACTTGTGCTGAGGTCGGGAAAGAGTATGTGAGCCAGATGCGCAGTGCAACCTACTGGCCACGGCTCACCTATCTGATTCAGAGTATTATCGTTGACGAGACTGTAGTTCCAAGCCGCGACGCTGCATGTGATGGCATTACAGACCATAAACAGAGCTGTGCATCCCAGTTCAGTACGATAGAGCAGGGAACCCAAGTAGAAGAGATGTACCAAAGAAGACGTAACGAGTGAGAAGGAAAAGGTTTAGGCTTGTCATTCCTGCCATATCAGCATATGGATTGCTGAGAATCTGAAGGGAGGCCTGCGCGGCGGTAAGGAGTGAGCGTAAAGGAGGGTGCAAAGAGCCAGCTCTCCACGTATTATAGACAGACGCAAGCTAGTGCGCCAACGTGATTCAGAACGATATGATCTGGTGTAGGCAGTGTGGGAACTTCGGGACGGCAACAAAAGAATAAAAGAAATAGACAAGGCGCATTCTTCAAGACACCGGCCCCGGTGTCTTTACATAATAGCATCCGCACTTTAATCGTTGGTATGTATAACAAGGAGAACAAGGATACAATAAGATCAGCCTATCAGCAGGATGGGAGTAAGTATTAATATAACAGACAGACAACATTCTTGCAATAATAATGTATGTATATGCGTCAATGTAGAGCCGTGGTTCTAGATAGTTTTGCATTTGCATTCATGGTGGGTCTCTTCCAGCCGGGACGGCAACTTGAAGGGCTCGATGAGTCAAAGGCGGTGGCCGAGAGAATGTTTCGGATGGCCCCGATTGATCCGAATAGACCGGCCAGTGCACGGGTGACGGCACATAGGACCTTACCTCTGCAGAGTGATCCATGCGCAATCGTTCCACCAGAGCAGCTACTGGCTGTGGAACATGACCAGTACACCGTGCAGATTGATCTGCGTCGACCGGGTTAGTACACTTGACCCGTTTATGAGTTTTCACACGAACCAAGAAGATAACCGGCGAGACGAGCGACGCCTATTCGGACACCGACGATGTTGTCGCTGGAAAGCTGCTGGAGAGCTTGCCAATTGCTTGCATCGGCCATATAGTTGTCCACTCGGGAACAAGAGGCCAGTGCTTGCTGGCAGGCGAGGTACCTGACGATGTACGGCTCTGAGCGACGTCGAATGCGCCAGTCGTGTTACGTACGTCATGCGTTTGCGAAATGAAGATGCGTAAGCCAGTTGCAGGATATCGTGCCGCAATCTATCCAGAACAGTTCTCCAGGGTCCGTCTTCTCGCTGCATCAACGTGACCTGAACAGCCTTGAGGGTAACGAAGCCTATGATTGATAAAAATTTGCTCACCACCGATATCGAGACCTCTCGCACGGTTCCAAAGTCGTCTTCCAGGCCCCATTTGAGGATTCGATGGACATGTTCTGGATAACTTGGTGCGCCGGCGAGGTCATGAATAATTTTGATGATGCCCTCTCTGGCTCTCCAATTTCGTAACAACCCTTCCTCCCATATTTTTACCAAGCCTGAAAAGATTGAATCCCTCGTTTCCCCTTCCCCTAGTGCGCTAACAAAAAGAGGAAGAGCGTCGATGGCCTTCAACCGTATATCGCCGTCCTCTTCACATCGCATGGAGTCCCACCAGACG
>JBBPNU010000009.1:0-53138 GCA_038091055.1 Leccinum angustisporum
GGCCACTCGATCAGGGAACGCTCGCATTCACGGCATGCGCTCTGTGACGAAGGCTTCCATTGCGTATGTAGCTACTCAGGTGGGTCCACTGTTTGCATATAACAACTTGTACTTATTCTTTGCAAGACGCGCTTTGCGCTGACTTCTGCACAAGTCTTCTCCCGTACTGATTTAATCACTGATTCTGAACGCTTCTATAATTCCATCGTAGATTTATTGAATGATCCTGATGAGAAAGACGAGATTGATCAGCTGCTGATTTGGTGGAATCGGTGGGTCTTCAACCTATTCTGCTCCTTCATTCCTGATCACCACGGTTAGCCAAGTGTTCCCGCTATATTCTGAAACGGAGCGGCTGCCATCCAGGAACAGCGCATTGGCGAGAATTAAGGAGAAGAGAGCAGAGTACAATGAACGGTCGACAAATGTCACGACGTAGTCGATCTACTATTCGATATGATCATGTGAACTTCACCCTAGTAGAAAGTCCATTTTCGACGCCTGCCATTGCAGAATGCCGGTCTCATGTTAAGGATGGCCCAGGTCAGGCCATCATTGTATTACAACGAACCGGCTACTCCGAACTACATTATCATCATGCCGCCGCCGAAAGGATCTGCCACGACGGACCACGATTTCCATAAGCTATCGCACCGTCAGATAGAACCTACTCGTGAATTATGCGATCATCCTGCCACCGTCTGTCACGGTGAGTCACTATTCCCACAAGGGCCATACTTGGAGAATCCGAACTACAGAATCATCCTGCCGCCGCTGAAAGGAATCTGCCACAATGGACCGCGATTTTCATAAGTTGTCGCACCGTCAAGTACGACCATCGGAACCACCCACCACGGAGTTGGAGACAAGGCCAATTCTGAACTAAGTGATCATCCCGCTACTGCTGAAAGGATCTGTCACGGTGAGTCAACACTTCCATAGCCTGCCGCACTGTCGAGGACGGCCATACCATCACAGACTTGGAGACAAGACCTAATCTGAACTACAGAATCATCCCGCCGTCGCCGAAAGGATCTGCCACGACGGACCACGATTTTCAAGTTCATAAGCTATCGGACCGTTGGCATGTACGACCATTGGAACCACCCATCACAGAGTTGGAGAAAATGCCTACTCTGGACTATGCGATCATCCCGCCACCGTTGAAAGGATCTGTCACGGTGAGTCATCATTTCCATAAGGCGCCGCACTGTCGAGTGTGGCCATACACACCATAGACTTGGAGACAAGGCCAATATGGACTACAGAATCATCCCGCCGCCACCGAAAGGATCTGCCATGATGGACCACAATTTCCATAAGCCATCGCGCCGTCAAGTACGACCATCGGAACCACCTATCACAGAGTTGGAGAAAAGGCCTACTCTGGACTATGTCATCATCCCGCCACCGTTGAATTTCAGGATCTGTCATGGTGAGTTATCATTGCCGCACTGTCGAGTATGGCCATACCATCACAGACTTGGAGACTCTGAACTACAGAATCATCCTGCCGCCGCTGAAAGGTATCTGCCACCATGGACCACAACTTTCATAAGCTGTCGCACCGTCAAGTACGACCATCGGAACCACCCACCACGGAGTTGGAGACTAGGCCTATTCTGAACTAAGTGACCCATCCCGCCACTGCCGAAAGGATCTGTCACGGTGAGTCACCATTGCCATAAGCTGTCGCACTGTTGAGTATGACTAATCGTACACAAACTTGCCATGTGATAGTATAATCCTGCTGCTGCTGAAGAGTGTATATAATGTTAGATACTTCTGGCACATCTTGTAACTTGTACCAGGAGTCCATCAGTGACTATGCCCTCTATTTATCTAACTGGTAGACTATTTTCCATCATGAATAATAAGG
Source organism: Leccinum angustisporum (assembly GCA_038091055.1). Lineage (NCBI taxonomy): Eukaryota > Fungi > Basidiomycota > Agaricomycetes > Boletales > Boletaceae > Leccinum > Leccinum angustisporum. The sequence continues at coordinate 1,880 of JBBPNU010000009.1, forward strand.
CTGATTGGGTCATGACCACTCTGATTGAGCAAGCTATGCACTACCATCCCACCCAGAACATATAAGACTAGCTCATGTGTTTCATCAGAATGATATTTATGGCAGACTTTCTGTTGTTAGTAAGGTTAGATAATGACAGATAATTGTATCTCAAAACATCATAGATTTCCTGATGCGTTGCCCCAGGTTTTGACGAGAAATAAATTATTGGTTCTGACAAAGAGGACCCTGAACTTGAAGGTGGGATTGCTGCCGAAACGTCGACGCTGATATTTTCAGACCAGAGAGTCAAGACCATCCCAGAAGTAAACGAGACGGGCACACGGTGTGTGTTACTACTGAGCAAAACAAAGAAGCACAAGAAGAACAGAAGATCTCAAGTTCAAGGCTGCTTGTCAACAACTCATCAGCCTCGGCTTGCGACCACCCAAAACTTGGTACGATCCAATGAGACCGTGCCCCACACGACCTCGCATGCCTCTGCTCGTCACCCTGCGTCACCCGTGATGCATCTACCTCGGTCGTACATTCAACTGCACGGGGTTAGGTGGTCATTTGGAAGAATATTTATAAACGATGGTTTGGGTTTCTGAATGTATTTATGTATGCCTCTCATGTCCCCTGCTATCGTGTGCGTCTCACTGTTTCGTCCTGTCATGTACATATGTTTCAAAACCCCAAGTAGACGGCCCGAATCGGACTCGGAGCGTCACGCTTGACGTCCATCCATGGAGTTTTCGGGTGGCATGTGCCACGTTGTCTACTGCCCTAAATAAATACTACAGCCATACGGGCAATCCTGGACCCTGGAGATACCTGTCACAGCGATAGCAAGAAGTATAGTATGGATACCTTCCTTCCCCCTATAGTACTGTCACGCATTGTTTTTTATTTATATCCGGGATTGGCCGGGTCCCGACGTTATACTACATTCAGTAGAATATCGTAGCGGTGTTTGCAGGGGGCGTGATGATTTTGGCCGCAGAACCGTTCGTGCCTCAATTTGGTCGGTAGATCGAGCGGTAAGTCATGCGTCACTTGTCACGGCTCATGCAGTTCATCCGTCCTCGACCGTGACCTCCCTCGACGCTACCCCCTTTATCTTACCTCTCTTTCCACAGTCAGCAGAAATGCTATGCCGCAAAGATCAAACCCATGATGCCGCCAGAACGGCCACCTGCTTCTGGTCACCCTCTTACGTGATCATCAACGAAAATCTGCCCGTCACCACGTGACCCTTCTGGCCTTATGGAAAGGGTCAAAAAGATTCTCGGCATCCCCTTCACGTTTAACAGGTACGTTACCACTTCCCTACACTCCCTACCACCAGTGTGTCACGCTCGACCCCGGAGGTAGTCCCTCTATGCGCATTTCTGATAGGCTCCCTCTCAATATTAAGGCCCTCCGGGTAGTCCTGGACCCAGGCAGACAGGGGAGTCACCACTGGTCATACACTAAACACGAGCACAATGTGATCAACTGTCTACAATTTTAAAATGTTAGTCGTCAAAAACCACAACATTGATCGACCGAGACGCCAATGCTAACAAACCTCAGAGAAACCTAACTTCTAAATTTAGAAATAGGGTCAGACTATAACTATATGTGCGGATCTGTGGAATCTGCGCAGACCTTGACATTCCCACGAATTAATGGTTTGAAAGACCTGTCCCCTACGGGTCCAGGAACAAGGCACCCTTTGTTCCGAACAACAAACCTCTCTTGGACAAATTCCAAGAAGGCCGTTGACACATGGCCATAGTCTTTCGGTTCACTCTCAAGGACGTACTTGAAGGTTGGTTGTGACTTCTCTCTCCATGACTTCTCTCCACCCTCGCGTTGTCTGACTTTCGACCGTAGAGTTGATTGGTGCAGAAATATACATACGATGAATTCGACTTCGAGGCCGCTAACGGAACCATATCTTCTTTTGTTCCATCCGAGCACGCTAATACAGTGACCGAAACTTTTGCCAGCATCACACCTCAGATCGCCGACGTGGTGGCCCCGAGCAGTCCAGTCCTCCATCCACTCAACACTCGTGGTCTGAACTTCTTGCGGTCCAGGAGCGCTCCTCCGAGCCCCCGTCGCGACAGATCCCCATCTCTGTTCTCTACACCCAGTCAAGCAACCCAATCGAATATATCTACAGGACCTATCGCCGATATCCCACCCGTGCCACTGATGCCCGTCGAGGCGCCTGAAGTGATCATCGCCACCACCAGCGACGGACCCAGAGCCAAGCCAGAAGTGCGCACGTCCAGAGAATCCGGCGTCTCCTCGGTATCGGTATTGTTGGTCTGAAAGAGTCCCGAATCCGAGCACGCCCCCTCGGTCGACGACATCGCCCATGAGGAAGCATCCCGCCAGCAGTTCTGGTCCCGCCTCTATGCTCGTCGGTTCCCTCAGCCCTGCTACATCCCGGGTCGCATCCCCCGCGCCCTCTCTCGAAGCTGTCTTGTTGGAACGGAAGCGTCGTCTGGTTGCTGCTGCTGCTGCAGGGCCCGTTGCCGTAGCGCTGTCGGGCATATCTTCCCCGGTCTCTGATTCTGGCACGGGAACGATCGCAAGCGGGAGCGCGAGCACGGCGGCGACACGACCCCCAGCGATTGCCAAAGGTCCAAGCAAGTTCAAGAGCAGTCCTCTCGGCGGTGGCGAACCGACAACGCGCGTGGTCGTCGCGGAACAGGTCAAGCAAGATACCAAGGGCCATGAACAAGGACAGGTTCGTATATCGACCGATGAGATGGACAAGGACGGTGCGGATAAGAAGGTCGATTCTGGCTACTTATGACATTAGCCGCGGGGTAATGGCTGCCTGCCCTTTAGCTTCATCTCCCCCGGATTCCCGACGTCATCTGCATTCTACTACAGTCGTCTACTTAGGCTCCTCCCCCGGTTACCTTTTTTTCATGATTATTTTTTTCTTCTTGCCCATGTTTCGCTTCCCGTGTTTGTTTTCTGCTATTGCTGTCCTATGTCTGCCTCCTTCTGATATCTCCCATCTTTCGCCTCGTAAAGAAGAAGTTATCGAACCAGCGTGTTCACTGTTCACTCTCTGAATGTGAGAGAACATATCAAGAACTCGTTGCGCGTTGATATGAGAGTTCCCGCCGTGCAAAAAACAAAACAAAAAACAAAAAACAAAAAACCACAAGACCACACGACTGTATGGTCGTCGGTGCTCGCTAGTCTTTCACCAGCTTTGCGTGTATGTCCATCAATGAATCCCACTCGATAGCAAAATGGTCTGGTGTTGCCAAAAGCCATGTCACACTCTGTCACAATGACAGGGAACGAACGGAATCCGAGTCCGCCGACCTGCACGTTTCCCGTCGGGCTAATCCAAATTATCCAATTTCAAATTACTAAGGGCGCGAACATTCAATGAGGGCCATCGATTTCGATCATTATTTGTGGGTCTCCGAGTCTGTGCTGCACGTCTTACTGTCTATTAATATTGAAATCCATGTCGAAGCAGGAGGCATGCGTTCCACACGCGGCCCCGCTGCAGACGAGAGACGAGCATGGATGTACCCGCTACAAATGCGCGGTAATACAGACCGATCCGCCCTGTGGAGCGCCGAAACGGTAATCAGGCCGTGTTGAGCTAGACTGAACCCTAGAGTCGAGATGCGACCCGCACGGCGCCACATTCGGATGCAGGGGGGGTCAGTGGCTAGACGGGCTCTAATTCAGAGGGCGTGGTTTAGTAAAGTTGTTGCTCTGTTGCGTTCCGCGCACCACTACTTACCTGTTCCCTAATCAAAAAACAAAAAAAAATACATTTTTTCAGGTTAGATTGTCTTCCATGTATGGATATGTAGAACTTCTAGTGCTGCTGCATTGCAGGTATGTTCATCCTATTTTGCTCGAAGGGGTTATCCGCATGGTCTAATGTGCTTCTGCCTTTTATCAGTCTGATTCAGTCATTGCATATCACCCTCTCCGCACAGTAGAAAAGGCTCCCAGTCTGCCCCAGACTCCCCAGACTTGCCCCCCAACTGGTTGCCGTATTACCTCTGCTACCATCACAGACCTTGACGCTGTCCGCCTCATACCCTGCATTCTATACATCACCTAACCTCCCATTCACACTACCATCACGATGCCTCCCTTCTACGAGCTCTCCGTCGTCTCCTTCAAGCAGCCATCATCCTCGAAAAAAAAATGGGCCATCGCTGTCGTATTCTCGGCATCCTCTGGCCACTCGCTCGTCTACCAGATCGTGGGATCTCCCGCAGACTACAGTATGGATGCGCCCCAGTCGGTCACGCTCAAGGAAGGGGAGAACGGATACGTGGCCAAGGTGCCTGTTGGATCGGCGGACTCCGAGAGGCTCCACCAGCTACACTCCACTCTCGCTGCGGTCCCCATTGTGCATGGGAATCCCGCGTGGAACTCTCACAGCTGGGTCATGGAGGGAATATTAGCGCTGCGCAAAGTGGAGGGCTACCATATGGATAAGAATGTGCCGACGCCTCAATGGGTGTCGGAACGACTCGGGGAGAAGTAGAGAGGTGAGGGATACTCTTGGACTCTTGATACCATGGCGGGTTTGGGTTGCTGTGTGTACTGGGACATTGGAATCTTTTGCTGTAGTACAATCGCGCATTTGTATTTCTTTGGGCTGTTTGCAGATCATCGTATAATAGCATACCGCTGCATACGTGGCAGGGACTTCTGCGACGGGGAAATTTCAACGCTTCCTTGAACCTAGCAATTATGGCCTCCTGCGACGGTGTGCATGTACGTCCATCAGGAACGTTCATTCATAGAGACTGCCCCTCCTTGGCCTACTTGAGTCAGTGAACGTCATTCCAGCTCCGGTGACTCACTGACACCAGGCTTGACCACCTCCAAAGTTTGATAAGGCTCTTGGACCAGGGTAGATGTCTCATACACTCGACCGCCGCACGCGAAACTCACGCTTATCGATATCAGCTCCTCATTGACACGGATTTCAATCCTCGACACCCGAGCTACACTCGCGCGACCTCTCTTCGCTTGGGCGCATGGGATATACCTATGGCGCAATCGCAGGGAGCAATGGAGCCATCCCAGACGGTCCATGACCAACCTCGCGCACCCATCAGCATCAGCCCTTGAGGATCATGGTTCGTCTCGGATAGCCGCTTATTAATGAAAAGCGTGAAACGCCTTCTCACCCACGCAATGCCTTGGAATGAATAGGGTTACAGCTGGCCTTTCGTAATTTCATGCAATGAGGGATCCATAACCAAGGACCGATCTAGCGTGTGTACCATATCACGATTGACTTGCGGCTTCCCAGGGCTTCTTCCTCAACGGTGCGGTCGACTGGCTCGGAACGCCGTCCTGAAGTGGTTCGACATGTCGGAAAAAGGCGACGGCGTGCGATTTGCGAGCTCGACTTACGCATAATGTATCCGGAATAATATTGTTATTAGGGATGTCTCCAGTCTTTCCCCGCTCGATCAGACTCTTGAGCTCGGCGTAAGTAAGCGTGCGTGTCTGTCCAAGCTGCTCTGCTTCCGAGAGGGTTTGATGATTGCATTCATTTCCGCTCTCGGCAGGGACGTAATTCGCGTCCGCGGTGTGACGTCTTCCAGTTTGATATTATGACCAGTAGTAGTCTGCTTCTCAAGCGAGATCAATCACACACCTGTTGAAGTATTACAAAGACTTTCATCTTGAGAATAAGCACCGACTGCTCATCGTCAGATAGCTCGTTCATCGATCCATGGGTGAGAATCGTAGAGAGACCTTGCTACAAGGGGTGAGATCAAATTGGATAGGGGGGGCGAGCGACATACCTGAAAGGCCGCGTCACATCTATCAAATGATCACCAAAACACTAGGATCTGCGATCGTTAGTAAGTTATAAATGTCGGGTTTCGAGACTCACTGGTTCCATCATTTTTGTCGAATCGCATCAGTCTTCGGGTGGTGACGAGAAATTTATGTCATGTACCGTTCACAAGTGCTTCCTGGGATCTCTGATCGGTGACACATTGTTGTTTCCACTGTCCTTGTTTTCCTTTCTCTCTTTTGGTTCTCTTCTGGGTTTGGTCGAGTTGTACATTGCAGAATTTCCACATTCATATGATACTCCTGTACAACCAGAGGCGTACGGATTCCACACACACAATACACATCACGACGAGCGTCTGTTGACGGTGTATGGATGACAACCCCACGTACGACCTGTGCGGCTGAGACATTGAGAACAAGGAACCCTTGGCAGCAAATCATCATCGCCCTTCTGGACGCCCAGCGATAGATCGAAACCCCTCTCAAGGTGAGTCTCAGACTCGGACGAAAAGGTCGGCTGGCGCCCACAGTAAGTACTATTATATTTGCAGCCAATTTTACCAGAGTGCCGCGTTGAGCCTGAGAGCGCGTATTGTAGGTACGTACACCAATCATACTTCCCCCATGCACTTTGCTCTAACAACATCCATCATCGCGCTCGCTGTCTTGGCCGCAGCAGCGCCACAACCCGTGGGGAAAGCCTGAGGAACCGATACTATAGCGATCCCCATCAAACATTGGAAAATCCCGACAAGACTGTCAACTTATCGACGCGCTCAACAGCCATGTCGCGTCCGTCAACGCGTATGTCGTCATCTTCCTTTCCTTTACATCCACTCGCTGGCAAGCATGCATCTTAGTAAGATCCTTTGTGGTCTCGAAAATTTCGAGAGGAACACGGGAGCTCCACATCCTGCAGATTTGAGAGGAAACGAGAGGCGGGCTGGCACTGGCACTGTTCCTCTGACTACCCACGAAGACGATGTGTGGTACGGAGGCATTTCTGTCGGTTCTCCGCAAACGAATTTCATTGGTGAGTCTTCTTGTACTGTCACTGAACACATATCCAATAATTTCCTGCAGTCATCGACACGGGCTCAAGGCATGTTACTAGTCGAGTCATGCAATGACATGCTAAAGAATCGGATCTTAGTGATCTATTCTTACCCGGCCCAAAATGTACTGCGAACTGTGAAGGCCACACCATTTACAATCCCAGCTCCTCCTCGAGTGCCAAGAACTTGGGAGGATCCTTCACCCTCGATTATGGCCATGAGAACGCGTTCAACGTTTTGGTAGAGGCGTACACAGATCACATTACTATTGGCGGGCTTACGGTATGTGCCCCTCTTGTTCTTCTCGTAATAAGTAGCATCTCACAGCCGACCATCCTTCAAAATCCTCTTCACTTTCCTCACTCCGAGACGGAACTCGTGTTACTTGCACCTGTCATTGCATCGTCCATGGTAGCGGGTGGCATCGCTCCTTTCATGACTTACGTCGTCGGCCAGTCCTTCAACACCTTTGCCGCTTTCCCTCTCACTCCACATCCATCACAAGCAGCAAAGGATGCTCTTCTCCATGGTCTCGGCCCTGCCGCACTAGAGCTTCTCGGGCTCGGTCTGGGTGCCCTTCTGATGAGCAGCGTGACGAGTAACCTATGGATATGGGTCGGCGAATGCAACGTCGTCGAGTTGCGAAGAAGCGTCTACCACGCGGTCGTGCACAATCAGATGGAATGGTTCGATAGGCATATGGGTAGCGACAATCCCACCAACGTGCAGGACATCGGTGGTGCTCCTATAGGCGCTGGCGGCCTCATGGCCAAGTTTGCTAGGCAAGCTCCCTCTTGGTGGTTCGCGCGGCCCAATATATTAACTCATTTAACAGGGAAACCGACGACGTGCGCGCCGCCTCATCCCTTGCGTCTGGCCAACTTCAAGTTATTCAATATTTAACCACATCGTTATCGGCTCTTATACTCGCATTTTACTGGTCGCATCTATTGACCCTGGTCATCCTCTCGGCGGTCCCGTTTCTTATCCTCATCCAGGGATTCTCTCAGGCCTTTGCAACACCACGTTTGGCACATGAACAAACACTCATTGCCCACGCCGCTTCCCTTGTTACCCGCGTCGTCTCAACTATTGGCGCAGTCAAGGCAGCGAATGCAGCCTCTCACGAGCATGCTCTTCTGAAGCGTGTGGCAGTCGCCGTTCAGTCATTCGGTGCCGTCTGTGGTGTCACGGCAGGTACAACTGAGTTTGTCTCAATGGCGATGTTTGTCCAGGGATTCTGGTACGGTGCCCACTTAGTGCTCCAGGGTAAGAACAAGCCTGGTGATGTCATGAATGTCTTCTAGGCATGTTTCTCAACAAATCCCTACGACCGTCGTCGCCAAGCACGGGAAGACGCAACCTCTTCGCCGTATCATGCTGCGTAGCTTCGCGGGTGATTTCATGCTCACCAACCTCACCTTCGCCTACCCTACTAGTACGCGGCCAACCGTGTCAGTTCTACGCGACGTGGATATGTTCCTTCCCTCGTCAGAAACTACGTTCATTATTGGTCCCTCTGGATGCGGTAAATCCACAATCGGATCCATTCTTCTCGGTTATTACACCCCAGCGCTTGGAATGTTGCTTCGAACAGGACCTGCGATACCTCGACATTTCTTGGGTTCGAAAACACGTTGCAGGTGTTACACAAGGTTCGGCTGGCGTCAGCGCACAGGTTTTTAGAGGCTCGATTCACTGGAACGTTGCCCTCGGTGCCGTTGGAAGTGGCAGGTCGGTCGAGGAAGTAACTCACGCAGAAGTGGAAGAGGCGTGCCCTATCGCGATGTTGGAGAGTTGGGGTCTCTGGATTTGAGGCCGGATATGAGACGATCCTTGCTGGCAGTGGTGAAAACACTGAAGCAGAAGGCGGCGTTGTGTTGAGCGGAGGTATGAAGCAACGCTTGGCACTCGCAAGAGCGAGAATACGTCCTGATTCTTGGTGAGTTTGCGTCCGTCTCACGATGGATGTCATGTTCCTCATAATTCGCTTAGACGAGTCAACGTCTTCATTGGTCATTCCGACGCGCATTCTGATTACTGCAGCGATCCAAGCCTGGCGTTCACGAGACAAAAAAACCACAATCATTATCACACACGACCTCACGTGTATCAGCAGTGCAGAACTCGAAGGAGGCCATCCGCTCTATGTACAGGTGGTACCGGGACGCGGAGGTGTGCATCGTCCATCTCGCGGAGACGGAGAACTTGGGCCGATTTCGAGCACGAGCCGTGGGTGGACGCTCCAAGAGCTCCTCGCGCCGAAGCAGATTACGTTTTATACCAAATACTCCCCATATCCAAACAACGTTCGCTTCGCAGAGACGATGAATCACAAGGAGGACTGGCGCGTACTGGGCGCTGTAAGCAGAGTGACGGGGTCCCCGCAGGAGATTTGAGGCGTTTCAGACCCGGGTGCGAGCGTGTCTCGGAGGAGATGAGGTGGGCCTCTCGAAGGCAGACTACCCTAACGGAAGACGCCGCGTATTCGCTCATCGGGATCTTCGATATCACGATGCCGATCTCTTATGGGGAAGGACGATGGGCGTTCCATCGGCTGATGGAATGTATCACACAACATTGTAGCGAACCAGGGTTCTTTGCCTGGGCGGGCGACGCTTCACCTTATTCATTCACACTTCCGTCCTCCCCTGAATCTTATGGGAGCATCGGTGCTCGATCCTCAAACGGCGACTGGCCTTCGGCTGGTAGGATCTATTTTCGCAGAGGTCGGCGACCGATCTTATTCTATCACGAAGCTTGGTTTGTAAGTAAGGGCTGCTTCTCTTTCCCGTTCACTGCATCCAACACGAACAAGGCTTGGGGTGTCATCCCCTTTCGTTCACAACTACGAGATTTTCACGCCAGAGCGGGGTCATCAACTACGCTCGAGTTGAGAGCGACAGAGGGTCAATTCGTGTAGGGGAACGTTACTTTTGCTTCCTTTTGAAGTCAAGCGGGAGATGTTACATTAAAGCGCAAACGGAGCTTGGCAATGCGTGGAGGACGTTACCAAGGATTTAGAGGATATCTGCTTGGTGAATTACCTTACACCTTACGATGGTGATACCACTATTACTTATTAGCAGGTTATTTTGTACATACACACGTTCTGACTCTTGATGATCCCGCAAGGTCGGGAACACCTCCGACTAGTCCGGTTATCGATCATCGATCATCGATCATCGATATCGATGGGCCTCGATCAAGTGATGATGTAATCATACCTCTCAGTTATTCCCTCCCTCACTAGCACTCAACGACGACAGGAATCCTCATTGTACTGGAAGCACCACGCCACGAACACGTGTCGGCGACTCCATCATCGCGCATCCATTAAGTTACTCCTTCAAATGTCCGGCGAGCGCGTCGTCACCCCGCGTCTCTCCTCTCCCTTTCCCTCCACAACCCTGGTTTCGTTGACCTCATAAGCAAGCGTGTCCATGGAAATGGTCCACCATATCGCTCGCCAGGCAGCGCAGGTTATCATGGTTGAGGATCAGCCCCCCGCAGACGCACCGCCCTTGCCCACCCCCCTACCATGTCAAGCCCGTATCTATGGATAAGCCCGCCCAAGAAACCGCCCCGCTCCCCTTCCGCCTGCCTAGTTTAGACGCAACTCGAAAAAGTCTCAACATCCTCCAGCCTCTATGGGCAACAGACCCAATTCGTCATCACCATCGTCCACCTCTTCTGGGACATCCTCAGGTACTCCGAACACACATGCGCCATTGTCCACATCCAAAGGGCAGATCCACGTCAAACTCATATCTGCGCGTAGTCTCAATGTGTCCTCCATACGCGCGCGTCCATACGTTGTCGTCCAGTTCGAGCAGAACGAGTTTGTCAGTCGCGATCCTACAGACGAAACAGACAAGGAAGTCACAGGGACTGCCACCGTTCTCTCCAGAACATCTTCCTCAAATGCCCTAACTACGCTCAACGCCATCGCTGGAAAGTCGAGTACGAATACATCACCCTCATCATCCCTCTCGTCCTCCAGCAAAGTACCCTCACCTATAAACCTTCCCTTCCAAGGCCTTTTTGGACGCATGTCAGACCATAATCCCGTCTGGAAACACAAAGTGTCCTTGTAAGTGTCGTAAGCTGATCGATAACATCTGTTATCTCATCCCATCGCTAGCGATGTCACTTCCGAAGAGTCTCTCATCACCTTCAAGCGTTGCCGACCATCTCTTCCTTGGAACATTCCAAATAAAACCCGTGCTGGTCCACGATCACACCGTCGATCAATGGTTCATGTATGTAATCTTTTTCCTGTTCTCCCGTTCTTATCTCAAGTTGCTCGTTTTGCCAATGCAGACTACGGCCGTTCGAAATACAATCGGAGAGCACAAGATCCTTCAGCGAGCCTCTGTATTGTTGGTCGGTCCAAGCCCAAGCCCTCCTTGGAAAATGGCGCGATTCAGTGCCCTCATCAGCGGTGACAGCAGCGATGACGAACAAACGCCCTACACGCCCCAAGACAACCGTCGCCCTGGTTCGCCTACTAGATCGGTAGACATGGACCAGCACTCGTCCAGTTCCAGTTCGGAAGAGGAAGAGGACAGCGAGGAGGAGGAAGAGGAACAAGAATCGGAGGACACGTCTGACATGGACGAAGACGATCTCGCAGTCGCAAAGCCCGCATTGAAAACGCGTAAACACGCCCCGGTAGAAGACTCGGACGGCGAAATCCAATACGAGCACACTCGAAGTCGGTCCGGGTCCTCGAGTTCGCTAGAGGCCGATTCCGACGATGCGCGCAGACGAGGGGCTACCGTCGCGGCATGGGCAGGACGCGCTGGCATGGACACCCACAAGATGCACGTCATGCAGACGTCGTTGTTCCGTAGTCCCGAGGAGGAGGCGGCGCTTCAGGCCATGAATCAACCCGCGCGGCCTCGTTACAGACTATCGCCCACAGTGAGCCGCAAGCATAGCCGTGACTCGGTCGGAGATGGTCGGTTCGACTCCCAAGAAAGGATATCCTTATGCTCACGACATTGACCATCATGTATCTCGGCCATCTCGCAAGTATGCACGTGTCGACATATCCTCATTAGCTGATACAGGGCTTGCGTTGGGTCGCTCCTTCCGCGTCGGATGGAGTTCCGGTGGTAATCTGGTCCATCTAGGCCAACTCTGTGGGCCTTCTACTCAGAGTCAAACGTCTGCCAACTCGTCTGTCGTCACGAAAACACGTGTTCCGTTCTTCTCTGAACCCATAGAGAACACCAGCAGTAGACTTTCACGACTACTACAACACCACTTGTCGAAAACGCCCATCATAAAAGACGAGGATGGGATTCCGTTTGCTGACCCATCCTCGGATCTCTGCTTCTCCTCCTTCACGCCATTGTACCCCAAAACCGATCATTCGTATGAAGCATCCCTTTTCCGCCTCGGTCATGCCTTGTTCGACAGTATGGACCTACATCTTGGTCAGGAAGTTACCGTGACTGTCGATGTGCGAAATCGTATATCATCCATTCGACGCAAGGCAGCGCTCTCAGAATGGCTCGCATACGCTGTCACCTCGTCGGTTGACGCTCAGGGAACAACTACGACTGTGGCGGGAACAACGAATAGACGTTCACGTCAGCGTGAGTATCAGAAAGATATATTCTATACTCGCTGGTAGCGTAGACGTTCTGGAAGGATCGAAGGCAAGCACCCTCGAATGATGTCTCGACGTCTATCCACTCGAGGGGCCTAGACCATCACCTCCGCCTTCCGACGCTCTATTCGCTCTCATTCGACTATATGCCGACCCGGCATGTTCACTGTCTCAAGTTCTCTCCCCGCTCTCGTTTGGACCTTCACCAGGGGACTACTCGTTCCCCTGGCATTTATACATCATCCTATCGCGATGTATACGTATCCGTGACCTCTCTGACCGTGGCGAGTCGGAACATCTCGAAGAAGAAATGGACGAGGACACCTCGGGACGGCGCGAGGGTCACAGTCCCAGCGCCGACCTGCTGGCCAGTTACTACGCGCAACAGCTGGACCAGGAAACCATTTTTGTTCTCCTTCACATCGAGGGTTCTGCGGGGCGAGAAAAGGCGATCAGGGACGTTCTCCACAGGTCGGCGGACAAGCTGGACGAGTGGATGTGTAGCGGTATTCTGGGCAGTCTCAAGATTCCTCTCGCATGGGTCAACGACATCAAGGCACTCTATTCCATCAGTCAATGCAAAATCTTCGAGGCCTATGCAATGTACATGGCAGCAGGACTGTACCAATCTGCACACGACCTCTCGGTGGTCGAGCTAGCACCCGAGGCGGTGATCCGTCAGGACTTTGAGCTCTTGACGTCCTTGTTCGAGCGGATGGCTGGCCAGCTCGTCGACGGATGGCATATCAACTGGGCAAGGCTAGACTACGCCCACGCCATGACACGCCTCCCCGAGCTGCACGCATCCCTGTCCGAGTCCGGCGCAGACCCCGACGCAACGGAGGAGAACGAACTCGAAACCATTGTGCGCGCGATACCGAAACTGATGGACATCCTCCCGGACCTGTTGTAACCTGCACAAAACCGACCCGAGACACAAGGTCGCGTTGGCAGAGATGATGGCGGGGTTGACGGCGGTATTGGATCAGGTGAAGCCGCTCGCGCTGGCACAAATTACAATCACAAGTTCGGTTGACGGGAATGGACGAGGCGACGATGTTGCGGCATATCCAGACGACGGCGCTCGAGCGGTTCATCATCGGTCCATTCAGGCGTTCTCTCGAGTCACCCTTCCTTGTGGGCTTAAAGTTCAGTCACCGTTCTCCCAAGCTGGTCCGTTCGCGTTGACATGACACCACCCTGCCAGCCCGAGGGCCGACGGCGACAACGGCGACTCATCCTCCACCGACCTCTCGCACTGCGACAATGTCGATAAAAACAACAACGCAACGGCGTCGCCGCCATCGTCCCCTCCCTCAAATTTCTCCCTCCCGTGATGGGGTGCCATTGACGACGACGTCTTAACCATACCCAAACCGGCGCACGGACAGCCGCAACGCTGACGCCGACGACTTGTGACAGCGTGACGACGCTGACTCGGACACGACCGACGACAACGACAACGCGACGGACGATGACGAAGACAGCGCGTCGATGCGATGACGCCAACGACGCGGCGATGACACGGCGACGTGAGAATGAGGCCGACACTTGGCAGTGCCTGCGAGTATGTGGGTGTAACACGAGGTACGGGTTTGCATCATGCTAGTTGATTGGCGCGCTGCCATCCGAGTCGTGTGATTAAACTTAAATTAATGCTTTAATACAACCCATATATATCAGTCACATTTAATTGGCATATGCATCCGACTACCTGAAGATCACCCGACTGGGAACTTGAACATGAGAGTAAAAATTTGTAATTGTCTACAAGGTGTATAGTAGCTGTTATGTCTGTGTAAGTTGTAGAAAAATTCTGTTGACAATCAAGCAACACAGCCACATATCTGGGTAGATTGTGTAGATCCTTACAGAAAGTCACACCCTGGCAGCTCTATGGCCCAAAAAGGTCGGTTTGCTGATGCTGACAAAGATCAAAGTTGTAAATAACACTGAGAAGATCGTTCCCTTTCAATATTCCGACAACCGACTGCGGCACGAGATCAAATCAAGTTAGAAGTGTGAAGTCGTTGTTTGGTCCAGGATGCAAGGTAAGCAATGCATATGATTTGCACGCTGATGACTTGCATGATGTCTCTATCCGTGATTGGTTTTCAATGGATTAGGAATCGTGCAAATTCGATTCTTAGACAATCGTCAGCGACTTTGATACTGTGGGACAATTCGTCCAACCATTGTGAACTAAAGAGCCACCTCCCCTTGATCCTGCTGACCAAGTAGGGAAAACAAGCAATGGTGAGCAGGTGCTGAATGGTGACCACTCATTACATGAGCAAACCACTCCTCCTCCACTTCCCAGACACTGATGATTCACATCGAACGTCCGAGATGACCAGAGTGCGGGAAGTGGAGGTGAAGAGCAATTGTCCGCGTTGTTGTATTGTCGTAGTATTCGTCCAAGGATGGATACCTTTTTCACATGGATACCGCCTCCGATGGACTCAGTAGTATCATGATGCTTGTTTGGAGCTTACGTTTGCTAGTGTAGTCAGACTCATATAGATTGACACACGCCCACTCGAGTCGGAAAGCAACGTGTGCACCTCATCCGACGCTCGGATCACATCACAAGTAGCAAAGAGAGGGGTAGCGGGCGAAACCGAGGGGTTGCTGCGGAATTACCACCTATTTTAGTAATAATTCGGTGGACTGATTCGCGTCGGATCCAAGTCGGCCGTACTACTTTGACTCCAAGTCGACAAACGGGCAGGTTCTGTCATGTATCATGATGACCGACGAGGCTGTTCATGGTGGTTAAGTAAACATGTGGTCATACCCTCGCTAAATGATAGATGGGCCTTATAAATCCTGGACAAAGTTGTCACAGCGTTGCGTTACTTTCCAGCTCGTCTCACTCTTCCTCGTTTCCTCTCGTCCGTCTGCTGGTACAGCGGAATCTATCTAACAGGCACAAGTATAAACTGAACAGACTCCGGTCCTATTTAGTACGAGAGATTTTGAAATCGGCACTGATGATTAAAGATCACAAGGCGGTCGCTGCGGCAATTAACCATTGTGGCTTCTTCAAAGGTGATATATAAGCACAGCGGGCGCTTTAATGAGTAGGGCATCGCCCCCTGATCCTCTTCTACTTACTCCGGTTGCTTTCGCCTCCCTGTTGCTTATCCCGCCTCGATACCGCGTTTCCTGAAGCGATCCCGTGGCACACGCGCTCTGGAAAATGCTTGCCCATGATATTCCTCTCGATAAGGCAGAGCTCCTGTCTGTCATACTGGAAGCTATTTTATACGGTAAGATCTGTTATCGATGATTCGTAAGCAGATCTATACTGAATGTGACGGGTCAAGGTTTCTCGTTATTGATGTTTGTAGGAACGATTTGGGTGTTATTGTTTCGAACATCCACTCGGCGAGTGAATTGTAAGATGCTAACGGCAGCATATATATTGCTGGTCTTGAGCACAATGGTACGCATTTCTATTCTCTTTGACAACCCGTTAGACATAGAGATCGATTCTTTGGATGTATACAGCATCTCGTGATCCATATCATAAGGGTCATGGAGGGTCTGATATTGAGCGGAAACTCCTACCCGGGCGGTCCCAATGCCTTCTTCGCAAACGCGGCGCAATGGACATTTGTGTGGGAGAACTATGTATATATTGCACAGTCTCTCGTAGGGGATATGGTTCTTGTAAGTATTTTTTTTTCTGGAATGAGCGTCCACTACCACTACCAATACCATCATAGATTTACCGCTGCTACATGGTGTGGCAATCTAAACTCATCATAATCCTCCCTCTACTATTTTGGTGTGCAGCGTTCGGTCCGTGTGTGCACATTTTGAGGCGGTTGAAACCATTGACATTTTGCAGTAACCGGATTTGCGGGAGTGCACGCTGCATCAGTAGCGACCCAAGGCGTGTTTAGTGGGTCTCTTGCGAACTGGATCACGTCGTTTTGGGTGATGGCATTGTCGACCAATGTTTTGACCACTGGTATGTCGTTCCGATTTGATAGACCTTTGAGTAACTTTTACTCTGTCCACCAGCTCTCTTGGCCTTCCGGGTCTGGTGGGTCGACCGCCAATCCAGGAGGTTTCGTAGCCACCAAAAGTCTCACCTGCTACCTATTCTACGCATCATCCTCGATTCCGGCGTGATCTACTCCCTCACACTTCTTGCCAGCTTAATTTGCTTTGTGACAGAAACGAATGGTCAATACGTGACTCTTGACATGGTCAGCCCCTTGTGCCTCGTTTGCTTGGCATCGAATAGTGTCGCTGAAGAACTTCTTTTCTTTTTTCATCACAGATCCCACCCATCATCTCTCTCACTTTTTATTTGGTCATCGTTCGTACTGGGTTGCAGAGGGCCGGTGACCAGTCGTCGAACGCATTTCCGCTCGGACAGCAATCATCTTCCGGAAATAGCGTCCGCGTGGGAAATAGAATGCAAGTACGTGTGACGACGTTGACGGAGAACAAGGTCGATGATGGCATGCATACGCCAGTAAAGTCTATGCCTTCAATTCCCCAGCATGACGGACTCCGGGACGAGGTGGTGATAGGTGGTGTCCCATTGGAGGTGTGAAATCGACTTGTAGTGTTCGATATGACTGCAGTGGTGTATGACTTTTGGACTTTTGGAACATGCCACGACTTATAAGTACAATGATCGATTGAAAAGGTACATATGTACTTACCCAATCACCGCTCTACATCCTATTACTAAGTATTAGCTTAGTACAGCCACAAGCCAAATTTGACCACACAGTACCGAATTTTTGAAACGCCACATTCTGTTCCGCCAGGCCACTGCCAGGACGAGTGACAGTCGGGGCGACACCGGTCGTTGGGCGCTCGATGTCCTCTCTTCGGTTATTGAAGACACGGTTGGGTGGCCATACTCGTTTCAGGTCCGCGCAACAGTTACTAGAAGAAGCGAAGAGATGTCATTACGATCGCCCTAACTGGCGTTGGCAAGAAGCTAACCTTTGGATTCCACTTTCATTGAATGGAGGTGAGATCTCGATAATCGTCATATGTGTGCTGAACGGACTACGATTCCTGGAATTCGGAATATTGCAGAGTTGAAACGCCTTATGACTCATCCTGATATCCATCGCGAGCTATTATATGCATTAGTATATGCAGTGCATCATGAGATAGTCTCTGACAGACTGACTAAGTAACTCTTGAAGTGGTTCGTTGATGCGGTGGATGAGTCTTCTTTCGAAGTTCCCCATGGAGTTCGTTGGTGTCTACTCAGATCAACGTCCACAGGACGACAGCATCACAATCCTATGCTTCGTTGTCGTGCGGTGCGGTTTCAGACAGAGGCCGAGTCGTTGATAATACGTTCACTGCATCGAGTTGGCTGCGCTACTCTCTGCTTCTCCGGAAGTAATGTGTCGTGAAACATGTGGTCGTTCACGGCATGTTCCCAGGGTCCTCGCTAAACGATCGATCAGAATCGGACGTAACAAATCCTCGACAAAGTTGTCAGAGCGTTACTTTCCACCTCGGGTCACAAGGCTCTTCGTCCGTCTTGAAAACGAGTACTCCAAAAGAGTCGTCGGTTCAAATCAGACTGTTGATACATACAGCAGAATCCATCTAGCAGACACAAATACAAGATGCACAATGTCCGGTCCTATTTGGTACGAGAGATTTTGAAATCGGCACTGATAATTAAAGATCACAAGGGGGTAGCTGCGGCAATCAACCATTGTGGCTTCTATTGAATATGTAGGCGATACATATATAAGCACGGTGAGCGCTTATGATTAGGGCATCGCTCCCTAATCCTCTTCTACTCACTCCCCTTGCCTTCACCTCCCTGTTGCTTATCCCGCCTCGATACCGCGTTTTTCCTGAAGCGATCTCGTGGCACACGCGCTCTGGAAAATGCTTGCCCATGATATTCCCCTCGATAAGGCAGAGCTTCTGTCTGTCATACTGGAAGCCATTTTATACGGTAAGATCTGTTATCGATTATTCGTAAGTAAATCTATGCTGAGCCTGTGACGGATCAAGGTTTCTCGTTGTTGATGTTTGTAGGAACGATTTGGGTGCTATTGTTTCGAACATCCACTCAGCGAGTGAATCGTAAGATGCTAACGGCAGCATATATATTGCTGGTCTTGAGCACAACGGTGCGCATTTTTATTCTCTTTGACAACCCGTTAGACATAGAGGTCGATCCTTTGGATGTATACAGCATCTCGTGATCCATATCATAAGGGTCATGGAGGGGCTAATATCGAGCGGAAACTCCTACCCGGGCGGTCCCAATGCCTTCTTCGCAAACGCGGCGCAATGGACATTTGTGTGGGAGAACTATGTGTACCTTGCACAGTCTCTTGTAGGGGATATGGTTCTTGTAAGTGTTGTTTTTCTGGGATGAGCGTCCACTACTAATATCATCATAGATTTACCGCTGCTACATGGTGTGGCAATCTAAACTCATCATAATCCTCCCTTTACTACTTTGGTGTGCAGCATTCGGTCCGTGTGTGCACGTTTTGAGACGACTGAAACCATTGACATTTTGCAGTAACCGGATTTGCGGCAGTGCACGCTGCATCAGTAGCGACCCAAGGCGTGTTTAATGGGTCTCTTGCGAACTGGATCACGTCGTTTTGGGTAATGGCATTGTCAACCAATGTTTTGACCACTGGTATGTCGTTCCAATTTGATAGATTTCGAGACCTTTAAGTAACTTTTACTCCGTCCACCAGCTCTCTTGGCCTTCCGGGTCTGGTGGGTCGACCGCCAGTCCAGGAGGTTTCGTAGCCACCAAAAGTCTCACCTGCTACCTATTCTACGCATCATCCTCGATTCCGGCGTGATCTACTCCCTCGCACTTCTTGCCGGCTTGATCTGCTTTGTGACAGAAACGAATGGTCAATACGTGACTCTTGACATGGTCAGCCCATTGCGCATCGTTCGCTTGACGTTGGATAGTGTCGCTGAAGGATGTCTTTTCTTTTTTCATCACAGATCCCCCCCATTATCTCTCTCACTTTTTATTTGGTCATCGTTCGTACTGGGTTGCAGAGGCAGTCATCGAACACGTTTCCGCTCGAACAACATTCGTCTTCCGGAAATAGCGCGCGCGTGGACCGAAGAAATAGAATGCAAGTACGGGTGACGACGTTGACGGAGAACAAAGCCGATGAGAGCATGCATACGCCAGTAAAGTCTCTGCCTCCAATTCCCCAAGATGACCACCTCCGGGACGACCTTGTGATAGTTGGTGTCCCATTGGAGGCATGAAATAGACTGGGGCTTGTTTATGTATGGTATTAAGTGGTACACGACATGAGTGGAGTGGTTGTATCCTCATGACTTTTGTGACTTTTGACATGCTACGGGTTATGCAATGACCAATTGAAAAACAACTTAACCTTAGTCCTGCTGGGACAGGAAGAATCTTGAAAAATTCATTCATATAAACATAGCTAAAGTAATCAGAAGAATATGTAAGTTATGTGCATCCGAACTAGAAGATCGGTCAGAGAGACAGAAAAGACGGACTCGCAGAGGATTAAAGCTTTGTTCCAACTCCGACAGCCGTCTAAAAGACGACGCTCAGGCACCCAAAATCTGCTGGTCATTAGACTATTAATAGGATCCCGGCCCGGCCTGAAACTGAAACCGCTTAACATCCACTTACCCCGCCCTCCCTCCCTCGCCCACTCACCGCTCTCATGTGCACACACTCGCCCTCGCCCGCACCACCTCCTGTGTGCATAGACCCCCGCCCGCCCGCCCTCGCCCTCCCCACTAGCCTCAAACTCACGCAAGGCCTGGTTAGAACTTAGCCGACTCGTCTGTCATCGATTCATCGTCGTAACCACTACATTGACCTGAAAACCGTCAGCGGTGCCACAAGCCTGCTGGAATGCACGCAGCCGACCTAGACTACTTATCCGCTGTCTTCTTTGGCATTTTAGGTTGCATGGCATTATTATCTCATTGCCTCTTCCAGAAGAGCAGCCCCCGACTGTCACAGGAATTGTTCGTCTTGTCACATCAGAAAACATCCCTAAAATGGAATGGGTGGGCCGCACCATCACGCACCTAGAGTTCTCCACGAAGAACGGTGTTTGGCGACCGCGAAGTCTTTGAACTTTCCCTTTCGCTAGTCCACTGAGGTCGGATCTCACTGTCAAACGATGACCTGGTTCCCTTGGTCATTGATCATCCCCATGTACACCAAGTTCATACAGCACTCAAGATGAAGAATATCCTCCCGTTTGCCGTTCACTCCTGTTTTTCCCCTTGATCGGTTGTAGTTGCTCAACTTGATCTATCTTCTCATTACGACGAGGATTTCTAGACTCTGTCACGCCTTGTAGTTTCAGACTTGGAGTCGGTAGGTATAAAAACAAGCACACCGCCGATGACATCTCTTCTCCCTGTTCGGTTCCTATTGTGCATGAAACGTGGACTCAAACCGCTGCGTATTTCCGAGGGTTTGGTCGCTCTCCGCTAAATGACCGACGATTCCACACACACATTGCAGTGTTTTGCGCACCAAACGATGTCACCCTCCATTTCTACTACCGGGTCCGCCTGTATGAACTATAAAACAGTTACGCAGGCAATAATGCACAGTCCCCGGATAAACGCGCTCGCTTACGAGGAATTTTGGGTTCAGTAAAATTACAAGATATCCACAACTGGTCGCTGTGGGGATCTTGCTTTCCTGTGCTTTCCTGAAATATAAGACCGAGGGCGTTAGTTGGGAAGCGCATCGCCCTGCTTGGTCTCCTCTCCTTTCCTCCCGTGGCTTGTCTTGTATCGGCTCCGCATCTTCCATTGTAGCGGTCCTATCGGTACGCGAGCTGCTGAAAATGGCTTCCAATGGTATACCGATGGACAAGGCAGAGCTCTTGTCTGTCCTCCTGGAAGCGATCTTGTATGGTAAGCTCTACCAAGGACGAATCGTATGCGAAAACTTACTGATTCTTCCATGGGGCAAGGTTTCTCGTTGCTAATGTTTGGAATAACGATCTGGGTACTATGGTTTCGAAGGTTTGGTCACCAGGTGAACTATAGGATGTTGACAGCGGCATGCGCTTTGCTGGTGTTGAGCACGACGGTGCGTACATTCGTTCTCTTGGTTCGAAAGTATTGACAAAGATTGATTTCATGTATGCAGCACATTGTACTCCATATCATCAGGGTCATGGATGGTTTGATATTGGACAGAAACTCCTACCCAGGCGGTCCCGATGCCTTTTTCGCGGACGTATCACAATGGACGTTCGTGTGGAAGAACCACATATACACTGCACAGTCTCTCGTAGGTGACGGCGTCATCGTGAGTACTGTTTTCGTGAGATGATGGATATCCTTGCTCAAGCGCACTGCAGCTTTTCCGCTGTTATTCAGTGTGGCAATCTAAGCTGGTCCTCATATTTCCATGGTTATTGTGGTTCGCTACCGGTGGTAAGTGTGTGGATGTTGCGAGGTGATCGAGGTCGCTGACATTTCCGAAGTAACCGGATTCATGAGTTCGTATACAGCATCAAAACTATCGCAAAATGAAGTATTTAGTGGGGCCCTCGCGCAATGGATCACTTCTTTTTGGGTACTGGCCTTGTTAACTAATCTGTTGACCACCAGTAGGTGTCCCACACTGATGGGCATCAAGGACAGCCTCTGAACCGTGTTTGCATCGCTCCTTAGATCTATTGGCCTGGCGGATTTGGCATGTCGACCAACAGGCCAAAAGACTCCGTGTAAACCACAAGTCTCAGTTGCGGCCTATTCTAAACATCATCGTTGATGCTGGTGTGATTTACAGCCTCATGCTGCTAGCGGCGTTGGTCTGCTTTGTAACCAAAAATAACGGTCAATACGTGACTCTAGACATGGTCAGTCGTCCTGCCTCGCTTGCTTGACTCAACTCTTTGAAAAGTCTCGCTGATTTTGCCTTTGCCACTGTCGTTGTAGGTCACACCCGTCATATCGATCACGTTTTACATGGTCATCATCCGCGTCGGGTTGGCCAACAACTTGAAGGGGCCGGATAATCCAACAAGCAAGATCACGATCGACTATACGACTTCATCGAGACAGAGTTTCAGTGTGGACAGAAGAAACAAAATGGAGGTGCACGTCATGACCTTGACTGAGAGCAAGGTCGAAAATGGACTGCGCGCGCCGATGAACCCGATCGGGCGCGAAAAACGATGGAACGAGATCAAAATGGATGGTGCCACGTTAGAGGTGTGATATTGACAAATCCGCTTGAGGAATAGGTGCCAGGCGACGTATGTAGACCAGCGGCAGCTGGTATGCTCTGCTTGATCGTCACCGTGACTGTGGCACGGACTTGATATATCGGATCCTAGAGTCTTTCCCTTCCAATACTCATATATTATTGTGTAGCGTTATCTCTGTTTTATGTAGCACCCGTAACGTCGTAGAGCATCATTAATAAGGCCCTTACGATTCGTAGGTGTAACTTTGGATACGCACGCCACAACCCGGAGCCCAAACCCTAGCTGGGTCATACCTGTTCCAAACGTAACAGATCAAGGTCGGGTTTAAGTTCATAACACTGTCTCATCTCATGCCCGCCCGATTTGCCAATCAGGGTTGCATAATTATTGTTTGGCATATGCCAATTTGTACATGCCGGGCAGTCGACACAAGAACCGGTTGTGCACTCGTCTAGAAGCTTCACTGGCGGCTAAGCGAGGGACTTGACACCTCTAAGTACTTAAGAGACATCGGGCAGTAAACGTCATATACTGTTTTGCCGCTGATTATCGGAATTAAGCACAATGGACCCTCGTTCTGATTGGGCCGCGCTTCCGTTGGTCTAAACTGCACTATTTTCCAGTAGTACCAGCCTGGATCTTGCATCCTCAGGCTGTGGTTTACTACAAAGTTACCAAATTGTTTGTATAGTTTATGTGGCGCGGCGGGATCCGTGCTCTGTGTTTTACAAAGGGTAGGTAGTAGGTGGACCTTCCTCGAACGAAAGAATCAATCACTGGCAAGCGTGTTTCAGACGACAGCGAAAAGTAAGTTTCCACATGAATCAAACAACGCGACAAAAATATTTCAAGGGTTTCGATTAGAATGGCGTGTGAAGCGCCCGCCCATGCCAGGTAGTGTTCAATGGATGGGTCCAATGGATGGGTCCGGTTCCGAACCTTCCTTCAAATCGGACTTGAGAACTGAACACTTGGTTGCTTTTAGGTTCACGGCTAGAAACGTGTGATTGGCATTCGAAGTGCGTTTGAACGCGTTGGTAATGCGACGACGTCCGCCACCGTCACCGCCCGTCACCGGGATCCGACTTTCAATATGCAAACATGGACACGGACAGTCATTCTGCTTCTGCCTCACTCGTAGATGATGATTAACCCACTAAAGTGCTCCCGTTTTATCTGATCACCTTCCGTGTCGGGATCGCCAATTGTACCGAGGCGCCGGAAACTACGTCCTTCGGATAGTACGAGTTCAGGGAGAGTACTCTCAGCATGAAGTGAAGGCAGAAAATGTGAGTTCAAATCATGGCCTTGATGGCGAGCAGGTCAAAATGATCAATCCTCACCGCAGATCAAGTCGTCCGAGTCTCAAGTAACGTTTATTCGCCAATGAAACCTCCCACTCTTCGCGTTTGACTAGCATATCCTAGTTCTCTAGAGAGAGATCTGAGTCAGTAGAATACTCAAAGATATTCAAAGTCGGATTTCAAGTAAAAAATGGTTACGAATTTGCAGCATGTTGATGACAGGAAGGAATCCGGCTCAGCGCCATTACCATCAGATCTCCTTCGGACTCACCTCCTCGTTTATCTGTCATGGCGTAGAATAGGTAAGTGATTGCCAGCGCCATTTACTTCACAGTGCATCAATGTGCCCTCGGTACCATGAAATATGCAATGCACCAAGTTACTGGCCACCAATTTTATCTTTTCATGAACCGCGTGACGCTGACGGTGGAGGTTTTGAGACTTGTAATCGTTCGTTCTAACCAGGCTATGCCGCGTCCTATCATTTTATCATCCTTTGGCAATGGTGGTGTATGCCATTTAAGTAGATCGAGAGTGGGAACGACGCGACAAGTCGTCAGCATAAACGGTACGGAAAACATCAATTTACGAATAATTCACCATGAGTTGAAGAATTTTGAACTCGACGGGGAAGAATCATGTAGAACCCTATGAGTTGGCAGGCACAGATTTTGATATTCCGGCGTTACAGTAACTCGGGATAGACGGAGAGGATGTTTTGGTGTTTCAGGTTGGCATGAGTGACAGTACACGTGGTTAGATTATCGCATCGAATTCGGGTAGATAACACGAAGTAGTCGTATACATGGACTGGGTCCGAGAGAGAGATAGACTCTGCGCGAGAAACGGATGAACGCATTCGTCTGGCGGATGAACGATTGTTCAAGGTCACCCAGCGGTTTATTGCGGGACAGGGATCTCCGTTAGCGTACTATAATTGTTCGTAACTGTGCGGATCTGGTGCCGCCCAAGAGTTGCGCACTGTAATCAATATGCAATGCATCAGATTTTTCGCGGGAAATAGAGCCAGAAGCGCACGGCTATGCTCCGAAAGAAAGAAAGAAAACCTATGTATTAAGAGCAGATGTATTGCAGGAACCCACGGTCGGCGGCAATGGAAAAGATCTCCTTGTTCTTGTTTTCGGGGACATGTCTGCTAACGATCGATCCTAATGGATCGTTGAAACTTGAAGTATTCTGGCGGCAAGAATATTATCGATTGCGCTTGCTCATCCACGGAATCACCGAGCAGTGGCAACGGCCGACTGGTAAACATGATGTAGGGACACCAATACTCGGTTGCCAATCTGTCGGTCATTTGTACTTGATTGCATTTGTATGCGCAGAGTGCCAAAGGTGCCAACCACAACAGCTTGAGGCTGCTTCCGATCTCTGACATCCTAAAGCGCCTTCTGTCAGAGCCCTATGAGGTAGGAAACGTATGACACCGATTTCTACCCGAGGTTATTCTGTAGTAGCGCCGAGGTGTTGCAAACTGGTTTTCAGCTTTCTTTGTTGAATGGTAAATGCCAACTGACTGGCACAGCCACCTTTGGACTGCGCCGCAGCGGCGGAAAGTCTGGACGCAATCTTGACGCAATCTGATAAGTTATTCTAATCGAATTCCTTTCGTAGGTCATTCTGGCAGGTGCGGAATCTCATCCTCAGTTTTTGGAGAAGCGAACCAGGACAAGCACATTGGTAGAAACGTGTGGCTTGTTCAAGTGGAAACGACGGCCACCCAGACGTCAGTGATCCTGTGCCAAGTGTGTTGAGGAGTAGTGCGTTCCCGCCACAAGACGATCAGCTCAGCGCTAGCCTGATTGCAGACAGATCTCTTGTGATCATCACACACAGCTAGTACTTATTCTAAAGGTATGTCTATCATCGATTTTGGCAGCCAAGCTGTGGCGAAGGTGAGTACCTCATCGGATTAAAATCCATCCAGACTCTACTACCAGAAGTGTCGTGGTGCTAATTTGACGCTCATTTTCAGGGTGCATGACCTGTATGTTATTTTCGCCGATCATCTCATCAGCCAAAGCCGTACAAGCCTGAGACTGAGGTACAAGAACAGGTGCATGATTTTTCACCTGGTCGGATGTTCAGTCCACAGGTTCTTCCAGGCCTGATATAGTCTCCTTAGTTCAATTGCAGTAACACTGAACTCGTTTTGTGCGTCTTTCCCCGATTTTTCACTTTTACCAGGCTCCTCTGCCGCACCTCTTGCTTGATCATGATATCGATGTAGATTGATTATAGATTGATGAACCGCTGGTGCGGCGGAGATCCACAAAATTAAAATATTCTTCCGTTTCTGCAGAAGTCGGAATCCAGTGTGGACCTGTGTGGTATCATGCCATGTTTTTGATGGTCGTCTGCAGGCTTTCTCCATCGTCCCACATCCAAGTCCCTTCATCCATGTAGACTATGCGCTGCTCTCGTTCATTGAAAGACTACAACTGGGAATTTTCGAGTACATGTACAGAGTCCGCTCCACTTCCATTGATCTCATGCAACGACTACTATTGCGTCCACTCCGACTCCTTCATTTAGCTCAAATAACTCAAGAGTATACCCTTCTCAACGGAAGATATGTACTTGCGTGTGACGCAGTCTTCTGTAGAACTACTCTACACGAGTTATATCCTTTTCATCTTGGCTCCATATCTTTCAACCTCGAGGCATCTCCAAGCATTTGATTTGGGGCGAATCACGTGTGGAGGTTTATCATCAGAGACTGTCAAGCGGTCAGCCCATTTGTATCGTTCACGAAGTCCGACCCTCGGTCGCGGATAGGCGCAAGAGGCCTAGATCTTGATGTTATCGATCGACTACATCGGGGGCCTCTGGTGTTGCGGTGGTTTCCGAGCAGTGATCTGTTTCTCGACTCTAGCGGAATATGCAGGATCGAGATGGTGAGCAAACGCAAAGCTCACCATCCCTGGGGTTCTAGAACATCGCTTCATCGCATCCGGGGTGGTGTTGGCGGTCTGCTGGAACTAACGCTTCGCCACGGGGATCATTTATCATTATCACGGCGCTTCTACGCAGCCAAAGGCTGTTGCTCGATGTCTGTGGATCAGCTGGTCGTATATCGGTAATAGAAGCCGCCACCTCTCTTCACACTCTCCCATGCGCACGCGTTCCCGCATCAGACCGCAATTCGGCGTCTGTGATGGGCTCACAGATCCCGTGCTTTTTTGTTTTGTTTTTGTTTTTGTTTTGTTTTTGTCCTGTTCTTCGCTCTCCGTTTGACATCCATTCTCAAGAAACGAGACGGAGGCGTAACTCACCCGCTTGACTTGCTTCTTCAACGACCACATTGGTTTCCGGAGAACCAGCTTCAGGGTCAGATGATAATTTACTTCCTGTTTAATATGTTTGGAGATTACACACGAGGCGTACCGGTACTTGTGTATTTTGCTTTGGGGATCGGGGAAATGTGGATACACTCCCGCGTCCCCGAGGTGATGCTACATCTGGAAGGAAGGACTACCTATGGGCGTAATCCTTGTGAAGAGGTCGGTATCATCCATCCAACTTCGGGAGAGGAGAATTCTTGGAATATTTCAACGGGACAAGAAGAGGGGAAAAAACGGGGACAAAGACCTGGTCCTGGACTCCTGCTATGCACAAATCCGTTCTTCAAATGACGATCTTGTGAGATGACCATGTCATAGTTTTTAGCGGATCCATAATATGACATGGTTTCGTATTTGCAAATCAGGGGTTGAAAATAACAAACAAACCACGACTTGAAATCGTATTTGACGATAACGACGGGATGTTCGGTGAGATCCTATGATTACACGTGTTGCTCCACGTTCATGTCATAGATACATATGTGCTCGTCTGACTTGGGGCTTCGGCTGTTTATACATACCATTCAAAAGGGGATCATCAACCGATTTTGCAGAGCCTGTCGATCGCTTTTCTGGGGATATGAACGAAGCCGCAGCTTGCAGCTTCATCATTACCTCACGATCTGTTCTCGTTTACGTTGGCTCCGTGGAATTAAGCCCATCCCGAGTCCCGGACATTGATACTGAACTTGCAAAGGCAGCAAGATCGACTCGGGTCTCCATGCGGCTGAAGACTTCATAATGGAAAGGACTCCCATGAGATTCGCATTCTTATCCTTCTTGTTTTCAGCAAAAGAAGCTTTTTGCATCCGTCTCGGACGGCCTGAGGAAAGAGGCGATAATGCGCATCGCGGGGGTGCATTTCGACGCAGGGCGAAAAACTTAACCAAGGACAGATCGATTTGGAAACTGGAGATCGTGGGATGAGCTGAGTGAGAGAAGGAAGATGGCGTTTGCGGTGCTTCGGCGGGTGGTGGCAGGGGCCTATTACCAAGCTGGCCGTGGTTTCCGCCCAAGAAGAACAACCTCGTGGCTTCATGCATGGTATGGAAACCGTAGGCGCTTCGGAAGGGTCAAAGTGTGCGCACCCGAGTTCTCCCGAAGGGGCCTTATTATATTGGATCTTGATGTACATAGCCTCTATGGGCGTTCTAGGAACGAATGACGACGAGTCAGGGTTCAGAATGTCATAAAGTTGGCTGAGTGCGTTCCCGCATCTGTCAGAATGCTCCGAGGTTTTTGTAAGCACTCATGGAAAGGGTTTAGCTCGGGCTGTGGATCGCGTCATCTCAGGAATGCGAAGAGTACGACATGGTTCATTGCACCTAAGTGGCAGCGCGAGTCAGGCACAAGCCGAGTTATTCCGAGCGATAATAGCGCTCCCGGACCCAAAGGACCCGCAAGATGAACTCCAGGGTCAGACTTCTTTTGCAGAAGTTGCGACCGTCATTCATTCTTTGGTCCAAGGAAGGCACCAAGACATAACTTGAATATACGAAAGAAAAAACTACGTACCAGACATTCGTTTGTTTTTACGGATGTGACAAGCCTCCATCATGTCTTTACATACACATATACCTTTACTGGGTCTAAATCACGACCGTCCCATCTATTGATAGACGTGCAATTGATTAAATGGACCAGAGAGACCAGCGCCGACACTCGAGTGATATTTTTACCTGATTTGGGCCGCACATCTCAAGATACATTTGTTTGTTTTGGAGTGGACGCATAACCTCTGATCTGAGTTAGCAAAAGAAAACGACAATGAATAGATTCTCGCAAAAAATTTGCCAAGACGACCACGAGTCCCTGATATGATCCGACTGGCCCATCTCCATTTGGAAGCAAAGTAGTGACGAGAGTTCCGTCCCGTAAATGCCTTACGACTGCGGGGTAGGGATTTTTTGCGACGCATTCTTAATATTTGGCATGGTAAGACGCTCCGGTTTCCGTTCCGGAGTCGAAATTGCAATTACATACATTGTCGGAACGTGGTCAGGGTCTTCTGTCAAGTCGCGAGACCAACAAACGGGGCTGCGAAGCTGTTGGGCTGAGGTCCACCCGGAATGAAGGTTGGTCTGAGGGAGCTAGGGCACTCCGAACGGGTTCACAGCGCTTGTCTGTCGATGCCCGATGTCCGCGGCATTTTGTATGACATAGTCAACCGTGGCGCATCTCCCCAACAACTCCCGGGGACGGCAGTAGTGTCACTTTCATATTTCCATTGTTCCAGGTAGGTATAGTTTCGAAAGCATCTACTAGGGTGCCTTTGGGGAGGGTGGTATGTCCGCCGGCAGTGATGATTTCGACGCAAAGGTGGGCGCAGTTGATCGGCGAACAGACAAGGAGGTCGCCGCAAAAAAAACGATAAGGGGTTGAAGGAGGAGTTCTATCAGCTTTAATCGCGACGATCTTCCGGTGGTTCGCGAATTCGAGGAGAATTGGCAACAAACTGGACAAGCTGAGAGTGCCACACGGTTGTTTCAGGAACATGCCACGGACTGCCTCGGTCGTAATTAATCATATATGGCCAAGGTACGGAATATTCCGGCTCGGCCCGGCAGACAAATTGCTTGATGTTGGCCTGATGAGTTGCGCTCGTACTTAAGCGTTCGGGTTTGTTCACCATCAACTTGCCTTCTGATCCCTGTCCGCCACAGCACATGCCTCCAGCACAAGAACAGCAGGAAAAATCCTCCTCTTCCATCCTCAAGGAGCGCAGATTCAAGCTAAGCAGGTGAGTCATCCCACCCTCTTCTTCGCCTGCTTTCTCAGACCCTCCTCCAGGGCGTGCGATCGCTGCAGGTAGGTATCTATGACCGCCCTTCGCATCATGCACTATTTACATCTTGTGCAGGCGCAGGAGGATCAAATGCGACGAAGGTCATCCTTGCCAGGCTTGCCTGACTGCCAACTCACCCTGCACCTTCGAAGAGCCAGGGAAGCGAACACACCCTCACAAATCAAAGTACGTATACGCAGAACCACTGATTACCGACGCTTATCCGCCCATCCCAGACGCACTGCTACCCTTGAGGACAGGATGCACCAGCTCGAGACCCTCATCCAAGCCATCCCTCCCGCCGTCTTTGCCGCCGGGGGCTTGAGTCCTCCACAGCATCTCACACTAGATCAAAATATAGCGAGCCCGCTATCCACGTTTGCTTCCATAGACCACGCTTTTCCCTCGGGTGTCCCTCCCCCATCTCTCCACGTGTTTCCACTTACAAATCCATCCACGCACTTTACCACTCAACCCCCAAGGGGTTCACCCGGGCAGGACAGTCCAACTACCGTATTTCGCTCCATCGCACCTCACCTTCAGAATGGGCTTGCGGCCGACTATTCTTTCGAAGAGAGTTCCCGAATGCATGCCTCTTATCTCTACTTTGATGATGAGGGGTACACGAGATGGCAGGGAGAAACGTCTGGTCTACCTCTCCTCGATCTCCTATTGGAGCACCATCCTCTAGTCAAGTCTGAGAAGGAGCACGGTACTCCAGATCCAAATTGGGCTAATAACCAATCACCTTCCCCCAACGCCACTACGTGGTTTCCAAACAGAACGCCCAGGCGAACTGACGTCAACCCGGAGACGCTCTGGCGGCTTATAACCTCATACATCGTCCCGGAATTGATGGACAGGTGATCTTTACCCCTTGTCTCTATCTTAAAATGGGATTGTTACTCATTCTATTGTTAGTTTGGTGCAGTGCTATTTGTGTACATCTTATTACTTATTGCCATTCTTACATGTTCCCTCATTTCTTGCGGTTCGTCGACTTTCCCGTCATGTTCTTTTTTTGGCTTATCGAGTCTTCAGGATTATGGCAATCCCAGAAAATGGGCTGAACCCGGTTTCGCTGCCTTTGTTGTTGCCATTTGCTGTCTTGCTTCACGCCACATTGATGACCCCCGTGTCCGGTCGGATCCAAGTGAGGGGATCTCGGCAGGCACGCAGTGGTTTGAACTTTTCGGCCGCCTCCGCACGCTCCCGATCGCAGACCGCCCGACACTGTACACCATCCAGGCGTACCTGATCGCCGCCGTCTACGCAGTGGGATTAGGAAAGCTTTCCAAGGCTGCTGCTCTCTTATCAGAGGCCATCACCATCTCGATAGACGCTGGGTTACACCGCTCTGCCGACACATATGATCTCTTCGACCCCATCGAAGACGAGGTTCGTAAACGCACCTTTTGGTGCGTGTATGTCTGGGACAAACAACTCTCGTCACACTTTGGCAAACCGCCCATGCTTCGCCTCCGGGATTGCGACATCGGAGAACCTGCCGTTGTTGACGACGAATTCGTGACTCACGAGGGCGTTTTATCACAGCCTACAGGCACGGAGAGTCGAATGAGCGCGTACGTCGCAGTGGTGCGGATCATGGTCGTCATGGAATCCGTATTAGATATTCCGCCACCGCGCCATCGAACCGGGGAATCTTCGCCTTTTTTGCTGCATGCCGCTGCAGTGCTGTCTGTGCACACACGGCCGAAGGACCTACGTGAAGAAGAAGACCTGTTGGACAAAATACACCGATCCATACCACCATATTGGGCTCATTCGTCCGAAACACTGGCTAGCGAGGACGTCATCAGGGTCACACAGGCTGTGCGCCTGCATTGCGCTGAGCAGGTTGTTCGAATGTTGATTCACAGACACCGGTTTTCCAACTTCGTGGCGGAGAGGACGTACAACGGCTCGACGGAGGAAGAGCCGGGCGACATTGAGCGAGAAGCCATGGCCGCCGCTCATGCGTGTGCCATACAGGTTATCTCGTCCTACATGCAAGTCGCGGCCAAGGGTCTGATGACGTATTGTGAGCCAACTTCTTTTATACATATCCAATTCGGCCAATCAATCACCGATTCTGCAGATGGGGTTCACGTTATCCATCAGTTGACACAAGCAGGACGCACCCTACTTGCCGTATTGATTAATTGCAAGAGCGAGAAACTTCAACCACTGATTCAACCTGCGCTCGAGACTCTTCGGTCGTGTGTCGGGTTGCTGCGACGATTCAGTGGGAGGTACGTGTGCGGTCAGCGGTCAGGTGACCTGATGGAGGAGTTTTGCCGACGTGAGTTGGTCCTAAACCTCGGGATTGATTATTATGGATCAGGCGCTCACCCCTGGATCAGTCACTCAGATACCACTTGAACCGTCTCGCTCCGACTCCCAGGAGCAAGCGAACACGCGACCTCCATGGATAAGACCCGTGCGAAAAAAGACTCCCAGCATGGCAAAAGGGACTGGGAGCGATGGTAGTTCCCACCACAGCAGTCCGGAGGAGGCCTTCTCGCCGTCTGAGTTCTTTGTTGACCCGGGTCTCGGCATCACAAATGCTCAGCCGTTCACTCCGACATCTCCTGTGGACGGATCAGCTGGTCATTATCTCGGTGCCCGACGCTCATCGCTTACGTTGCC
Organism: Leccinum angustisporum; assembly: GCA_038091055.1. Lineage (NCBI taxonomy): Eukaryota > Fungi > Basidiomycota > Agaricomycetes > Boletales > Boletaceae > Leccinum > Leccinum angustisporum. The sequence continues at coordinate 34,671 of JBBPNU010000009.1, forward strand.
TTCGTTCTTGGATACGGCCGCCGCTACCATGGAAGTGGACCCGAGCATGTACATGTCGTCTCCGGTGATGAGCATGCTCGGGGATGGCTCTGTCGACGTTTCGACGATATTTACTCCTGATTTCAACACGATGGGACCGCGCTCGACTGAGTCGAGGGAATCTTCTCTATACGGGCATCTTGGTAGCGGCGCAAGTCTGGTCACGACGCCGTGATGCATTGCAATTATAGGCTCACTTGGTCCATCCTGTACGAGTAAACCGCCAGGCTGTTATTCTCTTTTGCGTCGTTTCTTGGCTTTCGTTTTTCGTTTTTCGACTTTCAGTATTCACGGCTTGCTGCAATACAATGAAGTCAACCAGACCACTGACTGGATTACTACGTACAAGGCCCCCCCACTCCACAGTGTCACGTGCTCTTTGATATGCTGCCGTAAACCCGTAAACCTGAGTGACATGCCAAAGTCGTTATGAGTGTTTAGATGGAGTCCAACGTTCAACGTTCAACGTCAACACTGACCATTCGTTCCTTTAACCATCACGCTCCTTTTTTTTTGTTCAGGACCATCCAGAGAACGTTTCCCGCTGCATTACGCTGTAATGGGGCATCCGCATCGTACAGGACGCGTCTTAATGCCGCTTATATTATCCTTGATTCTCAGCATCTACCAGGTTCACGCGACGGAGGAAACGAAACTCACCTCTGGAGGCATACATGTCCCCATCGTCAGAAGACCCGCCTCTGCGTCGGCCGCGTCGAACAAACAGCGGCGTTCCGTGAGCACCGGGTCCATCGGGCTTGGCGACTACGAGGACCTGTATGTAACAGTTCGCTTTTAAGAGCGTTCTTCCGGTTCTGATCCTCAACTATATGCATCTCCAGAACGTACAACATCCTGATCCAGGTCGGCGGGACGCATATACCCGTCATATTGGGTAAGGAACCGTCACTTTGTCGGTTCCCGGGTTTGTTGCGTTTTGAATTTGACGTTCTCTCTCGTGGAAAGACACCGGGTCCTCCGATTTATGGGTCTTGTCCGACTCCTGCCAAGGAACTTCGTGTTCGGCCAACAACGTCCCGCGATACCCGCTCGCGAGTTTCCATCCAGCGCAACTGGATGCAACATTGAGCTATGGTGATTCGAAGACGGGAACGTACGCACAAGGCCCCATTGGGTTCGATTTTGTCTCCATAGCTGGGCTGGGGCTGCAGAACCAGTACTTTGCCGCGATCAACTCCACGAATACGTCTGTCGTCCAGACGAACTCTGGCGGTATATTTGGGCTGGGGTTCCCTTTCAATAGGTGTGTATATGTTCGTGTTTTTTCAGGTGGTGGTTGTAGTTGGAGAGAAGGGTTTCGTGGGCGTGGTGCTGATTCTAGGGCCTGTCTAGCCTCGTTTGGAACGATCTGTTTCAGAGTCAGAACACCGGCTCGAGTGCGGTGGTAGCTCGCGACGTGCCTACAGTTATCGACGACAACTCTACCACCTCTCGCTGGCTAGCCGCACGGTGGTTCCCGAAGAATGGAAATAGTTTGGGTCCGAGAGACAAGGCGCGAACGCTGCGCACACGTTCGGTACCACAGTCGACCAACATGACGACGACCACACTCCAGTCGTCCGTTACGAGCTATGGCCCGCTCATCCCACGGCTCGTTGCTCAGGGGATGTTGGACTCTCCGATGTTCTCGATAACACTCCAGCGGGATGCAATTCAGATTGGAGGCAACGAAGGAATGTTGTCGATTGGTCAGCTTCCGCCGACTGTGGAAAGCGAGAGCTTGACATGGGTGAGCGTGCGTGGATATCCAACGTCCCAGGGTGGCTTGAACCCTCCGTCGGATGCCCCTGGAGAGGTTCGTTTGATACGAAGCGACGACGATTTTCATGACTATTCATTGTGTAGGTGTACCCGGTAGCGTGGGAGATCCCGCTGGATGATGTATGGTTGGATGGGGTCAAGTTGTCGAGGTCCAAATTGACGTCTCCGTATATTTCTCTCTCAGCCCTGATTGATACGGTTGGTTTTCTATCCTTTGTGTTTCACGGTCATGACGCTGTTGTTGTACAAAACAGGGAAACTCACTCATCCGTGGTCCACCCGACGTTGTCGCCCAGATCGAGAGCATCCTGGGCGGTAGCCAATTTGCCTGTTCGAACCCACATAACTTGGCATTTCAGATTGGCGGGAAGCTCTTTCCTGTCGATCCTCGCGATTTCGTCAGCCAAGCTCACCCAGGAGATCCCAGCATTTGTTCTGCCAATGTGGCGCAGACGGACGTTCCAGTCTGGGGTGGTTCTGGGTATTTGTATAGTTGGAACTTGGGGGATCCATTTCTAAAAGGGTGAGTCTCGCTTTTCATTTTTATGGATGATCTGGTTATGGAGTGCGTGCGTGCACTGCAAAATATGCCGACGCACGCGTTATAGTGGACCTAATGCGGATGAAACGGTGCCGTTTGATTGGATCGGCATGTGTTCACGGAGACTCTCGTTTGATCGGAACCCGGACAGCTGGGCTATTTGATACGTTTGCCTGTTTGCACGGGAGCAACGCCCCGTTTTTTTTCCAGACGGAAGCCTTCGGGCATCCGACATCTGTTTGCGCCCCGTGATCGACGAACCTCTAACTCCGCACGTGTGCATTTCCAGCGTGTTAGCCGCTTTTCACTATGGTTCGCTCACACGACCATCCCAAAATCCACCAAGGGTAGGGTTACTCTCGACGGTCGAGTTCGATGCGGATAAGCAGCTGTGTGATGAGGAACGGCGGGCCAAGGTGGAGCATGAAGGATTTGCAAGTTTGTCTTTTTATAACTATCTTTTATTATTACTCTTTGATTGCCCTTCATTTACCTGCGCTGATCCCGTTTTCTCCGGTTTTGATAGTGATCGTGGAGCCCGCGCCTTCTTCGCTCCCACCTGCAAGGAGTACTGGGATTGGAGGGGTGCCGCTCGCACCGGTGCCGACTGCGACAGAGAGCGTGAACGGGAGCGGGGCGAGGTTGTCGAATGGTGGTGTTGGTGGCGTATCTGGAATCGTAGGTCCAAGGGTCAGTGCAATGTGGGCTGGTGCATTGGCTGGCTTGTTGGGGTGGGTGATGTGGAGGGTCGTCGAGTGAGATATATGTGAGCGTGAGCAAGGGGTGGATAGTCTCGACGAGAAGGATAACTTGGTGGTGGGGAGGGGAACGTTTCTGTTTGTCTTTTTGACGGTCTTTGGTTTACTCTTTCCATTTTGTATTCCGAGCTTCCGTTGTATAAATACGAGACAGCTAGTACTGGTACGACTTGTGGTACTATTTAGATTGGTTTGTAGCAGCGTAGTAAGTAGGGAAGTAAGGCGACACATAGATAATTTGGGATACAACAGACGTCAGGGGAAATGTTGATGGGTGTGATGATACAAGAGCAGTAAAAGATGAAAACAAGGGGAAGGAAAAAAAAAGGGAGAATAGGAAAGCGTCCTGATAGACCTCTAATTAAAGATGACATAAATTGCAAACCCCCTCAAACTCTCGCGGGATCAACTCGCTTGCGACGTCCAAGCCAGTTTCGAAAAGACAGCCGTCGGAAGAGGCCTCCATGCTTATGGTGGGCTCACCTGTCGACTACGTGTCATATCTTTTTCAAAACCCCTGCATGAGGGGCGTGCCGGAAAACATGTCCCAGGTTTTTTGCAGCAACTCCCCGCCTCGGGCCTGGTTGCTGTCATGGAAGTAGTTCCAGTAACCCGGTAACAGATGGTGAAGCGAGAACCAAACCTATGGACAGACACACGCTCGGTATCAGTATACAATATCCGTCAAGAGAGACAAGCAGACAGGGGAGGGAGACAGGCCTCGCACTCGTCATTGACGACGCATGATTGGGCCTAGTGGGAATGGAGGGGGAGGGTGAGAAGGAAATACTCACGCTGTAATACTTGCATGATTTCTTGTCCGCATCACGCGTCCTCAAGAGCAAGAACCGCGCGCCGACGAAGCATCCATAGGCGACAAAGGCGAGCGTGCAGAACCAGTCAATGTCCCAGATACAGCAGAGCAAGAAGGACCAGGCTGGGAGGCCGAGGCCGACTGCCAGACGGGATGCGATGGGAAACATGATGGGGACGGTGCGGCGGCCGGTGATACGGTCTCCTTCGACGTCCTTGAAATCTTGGCAGTGCACCGTGGAAGCGAAGACAGCGATAGTCAGTTGGATCGCGAGCTTTCCAGTTTCGCTGACTTTGGATGGGTCAAAGCCTGCAAAGATAAAGATATCGTGAGCAGAATGAATAGGTGGAAAGAGTGTGATTAATGGCGCACCTGCACTAAGGGTACCACCGAGTTCAACGCAACCATACATGAAAGCGAGGATGACGTTCTTCGACAGCCAGTTCTTGTCTCCGTCGAGCTCGTTGTACCAAAAAGTAAACAGTTGCATCTCAATGCTGGCAAAGACCAACTGGAGACTGAAGAGCGAGGAGAATGCAAGACAGAGAGGGGCCATGAGCCATCGAAGAATCGTCGCATTGTGCAAAGAAATTCTGCCTGCTGGAAGCGGCCTGTGCGGCTTGTTCAGCTTGTCTTCCTCCGGGGCCTTGATCTGATTTGAAATATTGAACTGAAGGATATGAATCCAAATCCACACGACTGTGGGCAAGAGTTGAAGGGGACTGCTCAGCGGTGCTGAGGCGATCGAAAATAATGTCTAGGATCCCATGAAATGAGTAGCGACGCAGCGACGTTGGAATGATGCCTACCGTTGGAATGATCGCAGTCAGGACGTCATTTTTAGTGAAAAGGAACATAGTATAAAGGTGGTACTCGATGTCAGACATGCTAAGGCGTGAAGTTCGTACGGTCATAATGCTTCAGGATAAATCGGCTATGGATGAATAGGCTGTTGGTGTCTGTACGCTTTGGCTCAGATATCAGAGCGCATTTATATCTCTGCATTCCGGTTGTCGCCTGCGACCCTACCACAAGCGCTGAAGCATGTTTTCGTACGGCGTCTCACATCAACCGGAGGAGGAGAACATGAGAACATGAGAACGTTCTATCTGCTGATCAAGGGGCTGACAAGCGGAACGTTGCCTGAACCCGGCCACCGGCAATTAGCCGGATCCGTCACAATGACAGAGTTGATTGCCAGTGCAAATCGCCGTGATAGGTATGTATTGAGTTTCCAGTGGCTGGATGACCCTGCTAATTAATATGGATGAGTTCGTTGCATCGAACACAGCTCAGACTGCCCCGCCCGCATATCGATTATCGCCCTACCTGTGCTATTTCCTCGAGAGTATCCTCGAGAGCATCACAGTGATGAGACACTTGACCTTTGCATCGGCGTGAGTAAAGGCGGGAATGCCAGCAATATTGTCAGTGACCAAGTAAAACAAATGATTGCGCGGAACGTTGCCTCCACGAGGTTCCTGTCACTCAGCTAGTGTATTAGATTTTGGCGCCGCCGCAGCGAATGGTGAGGCGCCCACAAGCGGTGCGCTGGACACACACGGAAGCCGCTATCGGTTTCTCCCAGCTTGCCGACCTTTCCTGTAGAGGGCGTTCCGACCGGTACGAAAATAGTTGTTCACCCGGGTCCCGGACGCCCATGCTGTTAGTCGTGAGAAGTGAACGTAACTTTGTCGTGGAACGGAAGGCTCAGCTAATTATCTCTTGCTTGGCATTATCAGACTCACATCATTGAGCTCGTTGACATGCGGCAATGTTGGAAGGGTAACCCTCAAAATTGAATCGGCAGTCGAGTTGGCACCTGGCATGCAGTGAGATTTGCGACCGAACTTTAACTTTTCCAACTCCGCCCAGCGCGTTGAGGAAGAGCCCATAGCCATTCTAGATCCCGCTTGTCATTTTCTATGGACTGCGTCAGCGAAGCCCACCATGTCCAACGACGTGTGACTCTGGTTATCGCGATCACCGCTACCTGACCATATTCGAAACTCCGCTTCAGCATGTGGACTCCCTGAGGCTGGACCATGTACAACTGGACCATAATCATAATCAATCAGTTGATGAAAGATCAAACTGCCAGTCAATTAGCTGAACGAGGGTTGATGTAAACACTTGGAAAGTCAAAACTCTGATTGCATGCCTGGAACCATCGATTCCGAGTCCTAACGGGTGATGGAAAACGTTCTACGCGGCAGCGGAAATAAATTTGTGGCAGGCATTCCATCACGGTCTGCCAATACATGACATCCGATATGATCTCTCTCATTACCCCGTCCCCCCTCGGACTCCGAGACATACGTCTACCTCGTGTCGACTGAGCTGAAATCCATCGATTTTGATTTTTTTCTCCCGGCGAGGTGGTCTTCTGACGATTTTGTTCCCTTTCTTACTCAATGCCTTCTACCCGCATCGACTGAAGTGATGTATAGATTTGACTGCATGGCACGCTGATAGATTTTCGATAGGACTTGTCTAAATTTGTGTCATAATTGTCGGAGTGTCCACAGTGTGACCAGTAAAATATCTAAATACATGGAGAAGTAAGATATATGCAGCTGTCGTATCGTATGGCACCAGTGCCTGTGTAATTAGAAGTAGTTATCGATATGATCACACTCCTTTTATTTCTTTTTTTGTCATACCCAAGGAGATGTGCCCGAAAACATGTCCCACGTTTTCTGCAGCAACTCCTCACCTCGAACCCCGGGTCTGTCGTTGAAATAATTACAGTACCCCGGGAACAGGTGCTGAAGCGAGAACCAGACCTGTAAGAGAATGGCGCCGCATCAGTACTGAAATGGCCAGTGGACTTAATATAGGAGCACTCACGCTGTAGTACTTGCATGACAGTTTGTCAGCGTCGCGTGTCCGCAAGAACCAGAACCTCGCGCCAACGACACATCCGTATGCGACAAAGGCGAGTGTGCAGAACCAGTCGATGTCCCAGATGCAGCAGAGGAAAAAAGACCACGCGGGAATTCCAAGTCCAGCGACGAGACGAGAGCCGAGTGGAAACTTGATCGGAACCTTACAACGGCCGATGAGGCGATCGCCTTCTTCGTCTTTAAAGTCTTGGCAATGTACAGTCGAGGCAAAGACTGTGGTGATCATCTGAACAGCAAGTTTCCCTGAATCGCTGACTCTGGAGGGATCACGACCTATGTTTTATACAGAGAGTAAAGATGGGATCGTAAGTCGATTATTGATACCGACGGTGAAAACGAAATGTGAACGTACTTGCGACCAAGGTGCCTCCGAGTCCGGCACAACCGTACATCAAGGCCAAGACGATGTTTTTCGACAGCCAATGACTATCGCCGTTCATCTCGTTGTACCAATACATAATCAGCTGCAGCTCGAGGCTCGAGAATACTAACTGAATGCTGAAAAGGGAGGAGTATGCCAGACATAGCGGTACCGTGATCCACCGTAGAATCGCCGCGTCGTGCACCGTAATTCTGCCAGCTACGATCGGCCTATCTGGTTTGTTCGCCTTGTCTTCCTCTACCCCCTTGATCTGGTTCGCAAGGTCGAACTGCAATAAATGCAAAGAAATCCACAAAATTGTAGGGAAGATATGGGCAGGGCTACACAGCGGTGCCGAGGCAATAGAAAACAATGTCTAGCAAATTGTGAACAAAACAGAAACAGGTGGACACCAGATCCAAGCTTACCATAGGAATGATCGCAGTCAGGATGTCATTTTTCAAGAATAGGAGTACAGTATAAAGGTGATATCCGATGTCGGATAGGTCAAGGGGCGAGCGTTGCACAGTCATGGTACTTCAGCGGATGAATCGCCTATGGTGTTCTGGTCTTTCCAACCCATGTTTTTGGTAGACCTATTTATATGTCGCATTGTCTCTGTATCCCGGTTATCGTCCAGACCGATTGACCTAGACAGGTTGTGCAGAAAAAGCTGTTCCAAACGGTCCAGTGTGGTATATCCCCATATGTCAATATGAGCGACTTTGCACGGGATCAGTAAGTTAACATGAACGTGGAAAATCCGAACGCACGGCCGATTGATATGAAGGTCAAAGTGCCATCCACAGCTTCTTGGTTGATGACGATTGTATTTCTGACTCCGGCTTCAAGATTGCAAAATACGAATCAGTGAGAGACAGTTGTACGATCGCATGAGAATGGCAGAAAAGAAAGCGAACATTGTCACTGAGGAACTTGGGCGATCGAACGACTCGGAGATAAGCAAGAATAGCCTACACCTCTAACAAGAATACCTTTCGCATCAAATTGATGGATGACTCGATGGGACCAACAGGACAGGCGCCAATGTTGCCCTCAATGGTACATTTTATGTCCCTGGCCTACAGGGGCGCGTGGAAGCTCATGGATCCACCATCGAACAAGAATTCCCATATCTAATTGACAACTTGAAGGGCCTTCGGAAAACAAACTTCAGCGGGACTATCAACCTGTGCATTGCGCAGAAAAGCAAGAAGATTCTCCAGGCACGTCGGAGATTTTTGGCTCTACATGACCATACTATGTATGGAGCGACGGGCCCATGTACCCGGAGCGCGAGTGCCAGTGTTGGGCCGTAACGAATGAATCCCCGTTGGAGACTCACTGATCATCGATCATCAATCAAAAATGACGGGACGAAAATTTTGTATTGTAAGGCTTGAGATACTTTGCCACAGTTTCACTTCGGAATCACCACTGCTAACTTCCGTTCAGACCAAATATGAAGCAAAGCGCACCTCACACTTACCAAGGTGTTCAACTCGCTCCAGCCGCCAGCCAGCCATCCTGTAATGGACTGCCCTTTGTCAGAGCCTCCTCTGCACGAGGCAGGTATGGCAATAACATGTTTTAGGACGACGCTCACCCGTGACCTTATCCGAATGATACCAATTGCGTCAGTCGTCGACTGATAAGGTTCATATTGGTCCTACGGAATATGACTAGGTCCGATGGTTTTTCCAGCATGCTGTGAACAACATTAAATACTTCGAACCGGGACGGGTGTCGTGCTGGCCCGGACGGTTTGGGTTTGTGGTCAATGTGGTTCAAGTTGGCTGCCGGTAGATTATGTAACATAATAGATATCATGGCTGAGATAACAGTGACATTTCTCTCAACAGCAAAGCGACCCGCTGAGCTGGATCATCGAAGCGACTGCAAAATTCAGAGCGAGATCTTTTGCCGTCCATAACACTCCAACAGGGTTTCAGAATCAATCAACGAGCAATCGCCACGTAGAAGAGACTCCAGTGGGTAGTCGGCAGGGACAATAATTTGGTAGGCACACACTTGTGTGAGCATTAAATTTGCTATCGTCGAATGGGAAATAATTAGTCGCAAAATTTGATGTTAGTTTATGTCACTGGCAGTGTTGTCAGGTACTGTAAATATAACATGTCGGCAAAAACAACGAAGAACATCCAAGGCTGCCGGTAGACTCGGAACGCTGGAGCGCCTACTGATAGGGCGTCAGCACAGATATTACATTAGACCATTCAAGATCTTGACACTTGTTCGAGGCAGTGAATTTGCAATCTTGCCATTGCCACTTTTTGGACCCTTTTTTGCGGCACAGACAAGATTGAAGCTTGCTGCGGCAATGCTTCAATATTGAAGAACAAAAAACCGCGCTACGACCTTTCCCGTGCCGACCTTTCAAGTGGCAACCATTATTACTTACACTGCTGTTTCCAAGATGTGACTGGTCTTCTAATCATTCGATTGCTTTATATTTTGGAAAGATTAGATCATTATCATTTTTGACAACATCAACTTACATTCGATCGGTAATCGCAAGTGCTTTCATGACCCTACCATTACAATATGTATGGTCCACACCGACTCTGATTTTCGATAGGCATGTCAATAATATCATTTCTCCGTTGAATAAACATCATTGGATCATCAATATACTCGAAGACGTCCACCCCTGTGACCAGTGCAACCCATTCAGGAGCGATGCACTCGAGAAACAGGCCCAACTTTTCTGAAGCAACTCCCCACCCGGAACTAGAATGGAAATAATTACATTACCCGGGTAACAAGTTGACGAGCGTGAATCAGATCTGTAGCAGGTTTCCGCATTTTTCAATGCCATCAGAATGATTCAACACGTCTGATAAGACACGTAAGCACTACGGCCGTGGGTGCACGTGGAACACTCACGGTGTAATACTTGCACGACTTGTTTGTCGGCCTCATGTTTTCGCAGGGACAAGATTCGACCCCCGACAAAACACCCATATGCGACTAAGACGAGCGCGTAGAACCAGCTGACATCCCGAATGCAACAGAAGAGGAAATACCATATGGGATACCAAGGGCCAAGGCCGGCCACGAGCCGCGAGATCAGGGGGAACCTGATCGAGACAGTACTGCGCCCGATCCGACAATCGGTTTCCGAGTTGGATTTGGAGGGATCACTACCTGGTACCTAAGTTCGTAGTGCGCAGAAAGGAGATTCGAAATTAATTATCAAATGAATGGGGAAAACGAACGAGCAACGTACTTGCGACGAGAATGGACCCCATACATCGCGGCTAAGAGGACATTCTTTGACAACCAGCGACTGTCTACGTTCATGTCGTTGTACCAAAACATAAACAACTGCATCCCGAGACTGGAAAACACCAACTTGAACTGATTGCTGAAGAGCGAGGGGTATGCAAGGCATAGTGGAACCATAAGCCACCGAAGAATCGCCGTATCGCGTATCGCGATTCTGCCTGCCACGATAGGCCTATATGGTTTGTTCGCCTTGTCTTCCTCTATTCCCTTGAGCTGGTTTGCTGCAATAAATGCCAAAATAAAATCCACAAAATCATAGGGAAGATGTGGGCAGGGCTACACGATGGTGCTGACACCGTAGAAAACAACGTCTGGGAGACTATGAGACCAGCGGCGACATGTAGACATTAGATTCAAGCTTACCGGAATTATTGCAATCAGGATGTCATTCTCGAAGAAAAAGAAATATGGTATGAAGGTGATATCCGATGTCGGATAAGCCAAGGGGCGAGTTGTAGAGTCATGATACTTCAGGAAGGGGACGTTGGTCCTGACTTAAACAAGGATTTGGTGGGCGTACCTCCGTGTCCCGGTTTTTGTTCTGAGGTTCTGTCATCCTCATCTTGTTTTTATTTTATTTTTATTTTCATCCATGTCTTCCACTTACCGGTATCCTTTGGCAGCAGTGTACGGGCAGGATGTGAGTTTGAGGACCCATCAGCACTAGTTGTGTGCCACATCGGCAATCCGGGGCATTGGATACGTAATTGTTGTTGGAGATATGAAAAATGCCAACGTACGTTGCACAGAGATATTGATCTGATGCTAAGCTATGACAAACCAGTCACTGGCCTCGAGTGCTCTCCGAATATCGTCCGATCCAACGATCAAGACTGCGACCCAGGGACCCGCATTCTTCCCAACATCAACTTCGAAAACCCGACTGAAACGCGGATCACGAGAACAGTCTAAGATAATACGGGACGGCGTCATTGTCTTGCTTGACGAGCATGATAGCGGTCGACTTGACTGCATCCCTGGCGGCCTGGCCACTGTTATTTCATCAACTGAGATATGTTGAACATGATCGTCTGTGGTTGGGACTGCGGGGGATTGGAGATTGAGCACAAAAAGAAAAGGAGAGTACGTACGTACGCTGCCACACACACATTCTGTCCGTCCTGTGCGTGCACGATCACGCTCATCCCCATTGGCGGCCCAGCGTAGACCCTACATGCGAACGGGATGACCCCGAACGACATTCAGGGCACTGGGTAGGAACCTTCAATGCAATAGGATGACCCCATTGCATATCCAGTGCCTAACCTTGTACGTATACTTAGTGGTGGATGATGGTCAAGGTTCAAAGCGGACTTTGGGATCAGAGTGTGACCGTGTGACAGTGAGTGACTTCTTGTGTGACATTTTGGATGATGTACGGTACTGGCGTCCATACCAACAAGCCGAGACCATTACTTGTGCTTAGACTATGGCCATTTCGGCCATGTTGGTTCGCTACCTGACGCCTCAGATCCAGGCCATCATTGTATCGGAATCAATGTCAACTCGGTGCGCAACTCATTACTTACAGTACGCTATTCTAATCCTGAATTTCTCAAGGCAATTACCTTAGGATTCATGTCTCCCAGGTTGACGTTGTAACCTAATTCCTTATGTATCACAACAACACCACTCAAAAAAATCATCAAGGTACTGTTCTTAGCAAGGTTTCGAAGGTCATTGGCACTCCGAACATGGGAACGGAATTGAAGGCACCATTGGACAGGCTTCTCCGCTGAAGACGGTGTTTCAACTTTCAACGATGTCGGTCATTCCAGAGCGCTATTCAGTGAGTTTGCAACCTATGATGTCCTTGGGTAGATTTTGTTCATCTCTCTGTTCACACTAGTCACGTTCGTTGTCATCGACAGTTTGGCCATGATATCCACGCTCTTTCGTTTGTTCTTTAGATTGCACATACAACGATTTTGGTGGGAAGATGCATGGGCGGCGGTAGTTGTATTCGTGTTCGGGACGACATTCTTCGTTAGCCAGTTTGTTTATTCTGCGTCTGGCAAGATGATTTGTTTCATCAATTCAACTGAGTTGCACTAACGACTTCGGCCAGCAGCTGATTATGAGGCGGCGCTTATCGCTAGTTGGTTAACGTCAAGTACTTTCACGAGCGCAGTGTGGTATGCAATTCTTGCCTTGCAATGTGTTGTACTCTGACAAGTGACACTGGGTGTTGACTAGGGCTGTTCGCATGAGTCTCCTCTACTTAATCATCCGGGTTATTCCGCCCTCTTCATTCATCCGTACTCTTGCGCGGGTTGTTGCCATCGTCTTTGTTACGTTTTGGACGACTTTGATCGTATTGAAGACATGTCTCAATAACATGTCACCTGTACCAATTACGGGGCTTGTAGAACGGCCAACTTGCGTCTTTTCGGAGCCAATAGTCTCCCTTGAGGTGTTAAGTATGTGATGGACGAGCGACCCCATCATCGACATCTATCCTTTCCTTTTTCGCTAGCTGATTTAGTCTCAGACGGCACCTTGATTGTCCTATCTCGAGCTGAAACTCCTTTGGAGAATCAATCTTCCCCGACGGCAACGTCGAATGATTTTGACCTTGTTTTCGTCGAGCGCAATCATGTCGATGTTTTCCCTGTTCCACGCGATCTGCGAAATGGTAGCAGCCACGACCATTACGTTCGTGGCGTTTAACCTTGAGGTATCCCTCTTCCCATCAGGTTTGCGAACGGCTAACCAAAAGACCCGAAGCTGACATCGGCGTTGGTCGTCTGCAATTTGCTCGTCCTGGTCACATCCGTGTACCGGGTGATCCTCGTTTCTCCCAACGAATTCCTTCAGTCTGATTCTGAAAGTTCCTTGGAGCACGATGACTTCACTACTACCCTAGTCATCACGGCGGAGGACCTGGATACCTTGACGATCGTTACAGTTGCTGTGCGACTGGTATCCGCACGTTCGCGTACCCTGTCAGCTGTGGGAGCCCGAGAAACTGCGTTAGGTCAGGAACCGTGATGTTTGTTGAATATGCCGTACTCATGTATATTGTTGGCCATGTCTAGACCTGTCGCTACGGTGTTGGCTACTCAGTACTCAGGGGGTCCACAGGCACATCCCAGGGGCGGTAATGGGCATGCTGGTCCTCCGTGACCCGTTTCACCAGGGAAACAGCTCTGCCAAGCATTGCTACCATGTTCAACGTACAGACTGTGCAGCATGTGGTCTTCGGAAGATGAAAATGTACGCAAACCTTGAGTACAGTTTGGACGCCCTGTCCAAGAAGATCTGTACAAAGTTCAGAAAGCACCCTAGGTACGTACGTTACATCCCCTTAGTGATACTTAAGATTCAAAGTAAAAAGGTCGGATCAGGCGATGTCACCAAACAGGCACTGCGAAGCAATGACATCATCAAAATAACGGATCTGGAGCATGGGGTATAATACATATTCAAAGAATGTGATAAGCAATGGGCAGATCAACGCACCGGCGCCAAGATGATCGACGTCCCAGGCACAAGCCTGACGGGAGCATCTAGCTACTCCAGCTCTGACAACCGTGCGTGAGGTAACTATATAGAACCAACAGAACGCAAGTCCAAGCGTACGCTCATGGTCATAGTGAAGAAGACAGTTTGAACACGAGATTGAAAGTGGGGTCACTATTCCGAATGGCTAACCTGGGTACTCATGGAATTTCAAAATCTCACTCGTGGTACAGTATCATCGCTCCACGTTATATAGCATGCAACATTATTCGCATCTATTGTCAAGGTGTACATGCTAAGGATTAGAGAGGTAGGGTACGGGGCTTGGGCCTCAGGCACGTATGACAGTCACCCTCAAGAAGTCAAGGAGTGGACGTCCGGAAGAGCAAAGCGCGCAGTTTCGAGGTCCCGACTGAAACAGTCCTCCTCTGTGTTGCGCGCAAGGGTCGAACGGAGGTTGAGGATCAGTCGACAAACGATCACTACCTGTATCGGTGATGGAAATGCCTCTGAGACCTCCGTCCACGTTTCCTAATGCACATTTCGATTCAATCCATATTTGAACACCGTGGGAGTGGTCTGAATGAGATACGTACACCAAGGTATTGCCCAATAATGATGTTCACGAGACTAATGAGGATGACGCTATGGTATGCACGGTTCACAATGTTCGGTCATGTCAGCGTCATCATTTGAGGTCGAAATGAAGTAGATGATAATGCGCACCCGAGAAAGTACCCCACGTTTCCCTTTACGAGGACCTCTGCAAGAAACACTCTGTTATTTCCCCTGATACGATATCCCGACATCCAAGTGCGGATGCCGTTCCACAACGCCAGTAGGCACAATATACAGTCGTACACGATCGCGGGCAACCAGAGTATGTACAACTGATACCAGGATGGGGCGTGTTCGTCGGCACACATGTATGACCCTGGGATGATCTCGTTCGTGACTGTGTCCAAGCAGTTAGCATGTGCCATTGCGGAGAGCGAAAGAATGTAGTGCAGGGACGTACTGTGCCAATACATGTCAAGGAAACCCATGATAGTCGCCATCGCCGCAAATTTAGACACACACAAAAAACCCATGATGACGAGGATGACTTTTGACTTTTGGTACAGGGCATATAATCGAGCCTGGAGCACCACTTGAAAAAGGGTCAAATACAAGTAAAAGAACCAAGTATTTTGGACATACGTTCAACCAAGAACATTATCAGAATGAACAGCCATGTCAGGAATAAGAAGTAGATTTTGCCTTGAACGAAACTGAGAGGAGCAAAGAGGAATCCATGATTTATGTTTACTCACAGCTGTGATTCATTGATGCATTGCAACGTTGTTCATTTAGAGGGGTTAAAGATTATTTTTTCTCAGAAGGAACTCACAACTATCAGGTCATCAGAAGGGAAAAAGTATAAGAAAATGCTCACGCACGATCAAAGTTTGGACTCCTTTCCCCAAAAAATCTGCGCAGAATCCAGATTATGATTCCAGAAAGTAACATAGGCGGCATATAAACATCACTTACTGATGAGATTCAAGCTGAAAATGAACCGTAGTGAGCAATATCATTACAACGGGCGCCGCATGTACTCACATGGCCATAGCATCACCAATATAACGGATCTGGAGTATAGAGTAGATATACTCTTAGAGAGATGAGTACTAGGCGAATAAACTTACCACAATATAGTTGACACTTCCAAAGGAGATAGGATGCTTCTGTGAGAAATAAAATTATCGCGTGGTCGAAAGAACGTGAGGCATAGATGATTACCCAGACGTGATTAACCTTAACAATTGACCAGACATTCAGTACAGGTATTGAAAGAGATTATGTACAATCACCTCTTGATCAAGCGTGATAACTATGTGCACGGTCAATGGTAATCTCGAGAGCACCGAGCACAAATTACTTGCCGTGATCGTACAAAATGGCCACAGAGCCGGCCGCTGCGAAGTGATCCGTCGTAAACATCATTCAACGATGAAAAATGAAAGAAAACGACGAACTTTGACATATCCTGGCGATATTGAGAACACGGATAATGACTTCGGGTCCAGGGAACTGAGCTATATCGACACCTCGCATATCTTCGGACATGAGGGGACGGGCCCCCTTGACTCGGAGGCTTCATTTAAATACCTCGTATACGATGGAAGGATGAAATTGTACTGGCAAGGATCGGTAGTGCCTTCAAGAAAGTCCGTCGCTGCTGTGAGTCGAATAAGCGAGTGGGGTTACAGTGGCCACCTCAGCTCATCGGCTGAGCGGCATCTGATTCTCGCTCGCGGACGCTTTCGTCCTGTGCTCCGGCCCACCACTCTCACTTTCAGATCTCAGGTTTCACTGCCAGGTCTAGCGGCCACCTCGTTCACCGTTCATTGTGCCTGCACAGCCATCGCAGCTCAGTCGATGGAACCAGCAGCACCGTGACACTGGGCCAGCGGGCTGGAAAGCCACCGCTATTACCAAGCCTCTCCGGGGCCACTCCCCTCCGGCCCTATCATCCACTGCAGGCTACCCTCCGAGTCGCACCGTCTCACTGGCAGCTCAGTATACAAGTCATGAGACAATTCTTTCTGACAGCGACGACACGACGGCTTTTTTTTAATAACTAGCTGTTTCGAACAATCTCAGTGTCGTTAAAGTTACGGCTGTTTTCATGATGCGGAAAATCTGTTTTTACTAGTAGTTGCCGGCGCCTACACGTGCCGAAGGAACTCCGACGCGAGACACCGGCCCAGGCGAGAGCATGAAAAGACACTGCAACGATGTCGGGCTCCACTACTCTGATCTGGATACAGAAAATAGCACAGCTATATTCCTCGTAAACGTGGCTGTGTGTTTTGTAGAGAAAGTTGAAGTCGAGCACCTGAATTGTGCTCTTTCCCGACTTCCGTGCTTGGCAACATCATGACAACGCGTTGTACGTTATCCAATACATAACGCCCTGTCGATCTCGCTCACACGCCAAACGGTATGACAGAGAAACTCACTCAACCACTGGAACACGGCGTGTTGGCCATTCGAAATCCTCTAAGATCAAAAAGAAAGACAAAATCAGCAAATTGAAGCAAAGCTCCGACATCACGATTCACAACTTGGGCTTTGTCCAATTTCTCCCAACACATGATCTCGATAAGAAAAATCAATGTTATTTACAGGAGCTCACGGAGAAACTGAACGAAACGGACACTGGTTGCTGGCCCCTCAATTAAGTCGTGAGCGATAATAATGTCAAGGGTGCCGGTGAGGACCGATAGGAAGGAGTAGCACCTCCCTTGAATAAAGCACCCTCTGCAAACACATCCGACGCTCCTTGAATGAGCATCGCATTTTTCGCCATGTAGTAGTCCGATCATCCTTGCTAGCTTCGTACCAAACATGAGCATCTCCAGATCGGGCGTGATGTCCGCAATAGATTTATTGTAAGCAGTGCGTTTGAGGGCATTCCGTTCCAGTGCATGGCGGGAGACTTGTTTGCCGAGATGCAGAAGAATGCGCCAGAATGGACATGACGTCGGCTTGCTGGCTCCTGCTGCACCTCGTCTAAGGGTATCAGACTGCCAGTACAGAGCCCAAGTTGATGAGATTGAGATCTTCAAATGTGAGAGAGCGAGGTCTCAGGCCGTGCTTATTTTTGACGGACTGCCAGTGCCAGTGTGACATTGCGATCCGAGTTTTCCTAGTCAGGTTTTGAAGGTGCTGTTTTCCTGACTCCCAGATCTCTGGAACATTGTAGTCCTGCTGAAAATGAAGGATGGGCATTCGATCCTTGAGATCTGAATTGTGTAGGGTGGCATGGCAGTGAGTATGATCCGAGTTGTCTCGGCACACGTCGGCGCTTTAAAATTATGCTGTGGCTATTACCGGCGGAGAGCCCGATAGTCCGATAGTCCCGCCGCACGAAAGTTCGAAGGCAGCTCTACTTCGTGTGATCACACGTGTATAGATATTACAAGTACAGGCTGTCAGTACAGCAGCCAGATCATCATGAAACACGGGCTGAACGGCCGTCCCTGCATCCTACGTCATCCCCTGACTCCTCGGCACTCAAGTTGAGCATCTACTCCGGCCCGGGCTCCGTTCAACGTGTGTCAAACAGTGACAAAACGGACAACCATGCGTGAGGTAACTATATAGAACAATGCAAGTCCAAGTGTACGTTCATGGTCATTGTGAAGAAGACGGTTTGAACACGAGACTGAAAGTGAGGTCACCATTCCGACAGGCTAACGTGGGTACTGATGGAATTTCACTCGGGTAAGTATCATCGCTCCACATAATTGCAACATTATATAACATACAATATTACTCGCGTCTATTGTCAAGGTGTACTGTCACCGTGTACATGCTAAGGATTAGAGAGGCAGGGTACGGGGCTCGGGCTGCAGGCACGTATAACAGTCACTACTCAAGGAGTCAAGGAGTCAAGGAGTGGTCGTCCGGAATAGCAAAGCACGCGGTCTCGAGGTCCCGACTGACAC
>JBBPNU010000010.1:0-52791 GCA_038091055.1 Leccinum angustisporum
TTCCGAGTTCCCGACGGCGGCAGTGAGTGCGCCCAGGGTCCTTACCTCTTTCGCTCACCCCTCGCTGCAGCGGTCGGTTCCAGCGGCGGTGAGCGCGCCCCTCCTCGCCCTCGCCCCCCGGCTCACCCCTCGCTGCAGTTGTCAGTTCAACCGGAGCCTCGACTCCTTTACTACCGTAGCGACAGCCAGCAATAACGGTGAGCGCACCCACTTCGCAACCGCCCCCCTTGCTCAACCCCGCTTGCTGCATCAAAGCTCCCGCACTAGGTGCTGCGGAAGGCTCAGCGGTCTTGGCCCTAGATATCGCTCAAGTAGTTCCTCGCTATTTCTGTCACAACACTTGGTGAGTACGCGCCCATACCACTGTCAAACCCTTTTCTCATCCCCAACTCCAGACCCGCGGCGCATTTGTGACTCCTCCGAGCTCTCAGTGTGCATCCCAGAGGCCCTCCACTTCTTCACTCCCCTCTTCCGTGTCCGCTTCCTTCTCCCTCTCTTCTTTGTTCTCTTTGTTCCGCGCATTGTCTATCTTCCTGCAGAGACGCAACCGGAGATTGTGGAGGCTGAGAGTGCACCCCTTGTTGGTCAGTCGGGTGTACTTCTCCAGCAAGATGGAAACGAAGTTGTTTCGGGGGGGCTACGTTATGGCGGTCACGGTTGTGCCCGGTCTTGTCGTGAGTTTCGACGGTGGTCTAAGTATCCATTCATGTTTATCTTACGATCAATCCATCAGGCGCTTATCGCATCACTTCATAACGATGACCATCCCGCCCTCGCCCTCGTCACCAGGTTCACCATCCCCCTTCCCACCAAGACACAACAACAAGAACGTTGATGAAGGGCCCTCCTAGCCCTCCCCTTCCCATCCTCACACCTCTTGTCCCGCTCTCCCTTGGCGCAGCCCTCAATGCATTCCTCTCATCTGTTCCAGTCCTGATCCCCCTCGGCAGTTCCCCGTACACGTACATTTTTGCATTCGCCTTGCTGCAGTTCCTCGTTTCTGACGGCAGTATTCCGAACTCTACTAAGGCTTTAGTTTCTCGCCTTGGTGCAGGTGCTGACGACGCACTGTCGTCTCACTACGCTGACCATGTTCTTGGCCCGTCTCTTGGTTCCGGAAAAGCTGAGGTTTCGAATAAAACAACAGGCGCTGCAATACCAAAGGTCCTGCGCGCAGTTTCGATCATTGCAGCCGCTATCGATGATGCCTTGACTGGTGCCGTGGAACTTGGAATACTCTTCGGTTGGGAGTTTGGTTTGGCTGTCTTCGTCGCCTTGGGTATCTATGGTATGTTCACTGGTTCCTGTATTAATATTTTTGTTACCGTGTTGTGTAGGATATGTTATCTTCCCGCCCTTCGGTTCTCTCTGCTTGCGCTGCGAGCAGTGCTGTTCTTGCCTTCGTCCAAGCTGTTCTTGCTTCCAGCGCACTTTTGCTTGGTAGTCTGCACGTTGCCAAAGGCGTTACGGAGGCACCCGGAGTACAGGTTCCTGGGTTGCTTGGGTGTGGTATTGGTGCCCTTTTCATCCCTCTCACTGGGTCTCCTTCGCTGCGAGCTGCTACCGCTGACGCGAGGTCTACCTTTGGAGTGCGCGACAAACCCGTGGGGGTAGTTTATGGCAAGGGCTCAATTGATGGGGCCGGTGGTATTGAAATCTAGTTTCGTGTGTATCCCTTGGTTTCTTGACGTGTGCTCCCGCGTTGACTCATGAAAATCAGACAACGCGTCGCTTACATATCCCTCTAGTGACTCGCAGGAGCCGGTTTCTACCCTCTGGTGTTTCGTTTGTTCTTCCGCCTTCGTCCGTTACGGCCATTGTCAGTGTGCCTGACTCCTGGAGATCCAGAATCTCGAAGGAACTCTTTCACTTGTATGACGTCGGCTCCGGCTACATCCATCTTAACGGTGTTCCCATTCAGTCCCTTTCACTTGGGTCTCGCCGCTCTATTGTCGCTGCTGTCCCTAACATCCCTCCTGAGGGGCGCACGAAGGCTATCTCACGTGCATTGGGAAAGGGTGCGAAAGTTGTCCTCGTTGAAGGTCTGTTAGAATCCGCATTCGTCAGTGGCAGGGCCGTGGTTTGGGACGTTGGAACGACCGGTCTTGACGGCGTTGATGGCGTTGATCAGTAAGTTGAAGGGAGATCTACTTGAACAAGGATGGTGAATTGGTTGAACCCGGCTCCTTTAAGGATCTTGTGCAGGGGAACGGCGTATTTGCGTCGTTGTGGGCTGACCATGTTGGCGCAGGTGCGGCCCTGCTGTAAAGGCTTCCGTTTTGGACTCGCCACGTGGGGTAACTGCATCTATTCGTGCTCCGTCTATCAAGCCCATTGCCAGTTTCAAAGCAGAGTGTGTTGGTTCACCTGTACCCACCAAGGACATCCCTTTTGTTTCATTCCCTACGGCGCCAGAGGAAACAACACCAGTCCCATTCCTGGCTGCGCCAGACGTTGGAACAAGTGCGTTCCCACCATCCTCCCCCCCAGCACCCGCAGCGTTCTCCAAGACCGATGACTCGCGTTCCATCGATAGTGGCTCCCAGGCTCACGTTCGCCTCCCTACATCCATCACTTTTGATACAACTGCTACACCGCCGAGAGTGTCAACACCGGATCCTACTTCATCCCCCAGCCCCAACACTGAAGGGAAGAGAAAACGAATCTCGTCGCAAAATTTCCAGCGGTTGGCCAGGAGAGTATCTCTTACATCAGGAAATAGGTGATAGTTTGGTCAACCATTAGATAGATTTATCATGCTAGTAAACAGCACAATCTATATCATTATGATGTGCACCCTGACAAACATATCTAATTAATGGGGGTGTTGCTGAGTATTGATCTGATACACCCTACAGCTAATCACCACAATGGATGGCAAAGGTATTAAGATGGGCTTATCTATCACCCTTGGGTGCTTGTCCATAAACACCATCCTTAGTGAGTTGCCCATAAACACAGGCAGAGTTATCCCTGTTTCACATTGAAAGAAGCCATCACAGAGCTGCTTCCGAGCAAAATTGCCACGCGTGCAGTGTTGCCAATGAACGCAATGTAGACTAATATGGCCCATTCCTGCTGTTCTTACTCCGCACTGAAATTCTTTTCAGAGAGGCGCTTCCGAGCACGATCACCGTACGTGCGGGGACCGCCAATGTACACAACCTTGACTGGTATGTCTCATACCCGTCATTCCTACTTCATATTGAAATTATCCACACAGAGGCGCTTCCGAACACGATCGCCGTGCATGCAGAGCCGCCAATGTGCGCAACGTAGATTGGTATGGTCAATACCCGTCGTTCCTACTCTACACTGACATTCTTTTCAGACAGGCGCTTCTGAGCACAATCACCGTACATGCGGGGACCGCCAATGTACGCAACCTTGACCGGTATTTCTCATACCTATCATTCCTACTTTATATTGAAATTATCCTCACAGAGGCGCTTCCGAACACAGTCGCCGCGCATACAGAGCCCCCAATGTGCACAACGTAGATCGGTATGGTCCATACCCGTCGTTCCTACTTTACACTGACATTTTTTTTCAGACAGGCGCTTCCGAGCACAACCACCGTAAGTGCGGGGACCGCCAACGTACCCAACCTTGACCGGTATGTCTCATACCCGTCATTCCTACTTCATATTGACATTCTTTTTCAGACAGGCGCTCCCGAGCACGATCACCGTACGTGCAGGACTGCCAACGTACACAACCTTGACCGGTATGGCCCATACCTGTCGTTCCTACTTCATATTGACATTCTTTTCAAGTTTCAGACAAGTGCTTCCGAGCACGATCACTGTACGTGCAGGACCGCCAACGTACACAACCTTGACCGGTATAGCCCATACCCGTCATTCCTATTTTCCATTGGAATCCTTCACAGACAGGTGCTTCTGAGCATGATCGCCCACGCAAAGCTGCCAATGAACATACAAATTGCCGAGTTACCAATGCCTGTAGTGTAGCATCATATCGTAGCATTGAAGCTCGTACTCTCATCGTATTAAAGTGAGACATCTCGACAGTACATTAATTACTACGGCAATGAGAAATAACAACTTATGCGAGTGCCTCCTGCTCTCGCTCCCTGTTCTCTACACGTTTTTGGCGGATGCGTGCCAATGCGCTATTCTTCGACGGAAGCCGTTCGACGTCAGCATAAAGCGGAAACACTTGCCTGTTCGCTTTGATAAGTGTGATTTAAAATCTGATTGGATGACCACTGGCATACCGGTTCCACCATACGAGAAGTTGGTCAACTTCTTCTTTCTCTTCGGGATCGTTTAGCAATTCCAGTATACTGTTATAGAAACGCTCCGAATCTGTGATAAGGTCAGTGCGAGAAAATACTTGGGCGGATGTAAGTGCAAATCGAGTCTGCGATTAATGTGGTTATCAGGATGTAGCTCGAGTTATCTAATGGCTCCAACTTGCCTGGGTAGCAACATATGCAATCGAGGCCTTCGTGACCGACCGCATACCGTGGATGCGCGCGTTTCCGGACCGGGTTGCCTTTGGCTCTTGATCAACAGAGCTAGGAGAAGTAAAAACATGTTTAAATGCCTTTTTATGTAAGTGGGTGTGATCAGTCACCGCGGATCTGAACGGAGGAGAATACTAACAGAAACGAGGAGGCCACTTCGAAGTAACCCGTTCCATGGGTCTTCGGAGTCATACAAGTAATTTGCATATAGGAAGACGGGCCACTGGTCTCCGGCCACTTGTATCTGACCGCTTACAAGCTTGCTCCTTGTCCTATGAATGCGAGTTTGAATTATGCCTGATCAGAGGGAGACAATAAGAAACTCACTCAATATTGCTCCAATCGAGTCCCGCAGGACATAGCAGAGCGCCAGTGCGCTCGTGGTTAAATCCACGCCCGGACTTGACATTCCGAGGAATGTGAGGAGTTAAAGACTGACCCTTGGGAGTGATCCAGTCTACGATCGCACTTTTCATTCCCTTTGTGTCGTCTGCCCTTGCACCATTTGTACCTTTCTGGATCTAGAATACAACAGGATGTCAGTAAGGAATAACAATAGAATTGAGTGATTCGAATACCAGCTCTGCAATGGTGACTACTTCTTCTTCTGAAGATTCCATTAGTCGAGCCTCAAGTCCGGGTACCATGCGAAGAAGCTCGTGGAACACCATGTACTCTTGTCGCTCCCTAAACAGAGATTGCGTATGAAACATGATTACGAGCATGACATAGAAATTCACTTACAAAGCCGTTTGAGATTCTTGGTCGCCCCCCTCACTCATAAGTAGGAGACCATTGGTAACGAGAGTTTGAAGGTTGCAGAATGCGTGCGCGGCTCGCCCAAAGTGCCTTCCATGGTGAACGAGTGGGTCCTGAGTCGTTCTGGGAATAGTCAGTACCACCATTGACACTATGCCGAAAACCCACTGTTTTTTCCTGGGTCCCAGCTGCAAAGCACTAGAGTGCGCGCGCTTCTGGCCAGTCACTGCATCAGATGATGAGCTCTCGCGGGAATTATCTTGTGATGCTTGCATGAAACGTCTGACTCCAGAGTCCAGAGAGCTGAAAGTGGAGGGAAATCGACCACGGAAGAAAAGGAGGGACTCGGAATTGCACATACCTCGTTCCATGTTGATTTTATAGCCTGAGAAGAGGCTATGCTACATTGTCGCTTCTGTTTACCACTGCTCGCCGCTTCGACTTTAATATTTTCTGCGAGTCTGCGGACAAATACTGAGTTCTGTCATGCTGTAGTTGTCGCTTAGATTTACAACGTTCTGCGATCAAATACTGAGTTCTGTCGTGCTGTAGTTGTCGCGTAGATTTATAACGTTCTGCCAGTGAGATCAAATACTGACCTGTATGAATGCTGGCACTGCTTTCCGCTTCGACTTTCAATGTTTTCTGCGAGTCTGCGAGTCTGCAAATCTGCGAGTCTGTGGCAGTGCGGACGAATTCTGAGTTCTGACACTTCCGAGTCTCACCGCTTCGACATTCCCGTTATCGCTTCTAACCTGCTCGCCATTTCATTCTCCGTTACATGGCACGATGACAGGGCCGCTTTTTTCCCAGCTCATGATTCATCGAACCATTGGCACACAACTGCCAGCCTGAGTGGGCAACGCGATGCTAAATTTGGCCCGATAAGTTTGTAAGGAATCGGACGTCCGAGTCCTTCTATACATTAGCAAGGGGTACACAGACCGACACTGTGGCAGTTATAAACCAACTACCGAACGTGTAACCACGAGTCGTCCAACCCCAGCTATGCCGACACCCACATCATGTCAGCGGGAGAACATTGGTGGCCCGAGGTTAACCACCGTTGCGCGGCAACACGATGATTTAACTATCGTAGCGCCTCAATTGATTACTGTCACCATTGGCGACATTCCCCGGCTGCGCGTTGGTTCAATAAAAAAAGGTAAGATTTGTATCTGCGTTGATCATAATCAAACACTGACCTCAAGGATGGTGTCCCTAGACCTTTCGGTACCAGGCAGTAACAAACATGGTCGTGACGAAGAAACAGACGATGAGAGTCTGCCATTGAAAGCTGCACGCGGGGACCGAGACGGTGTAGATGTTGAAGTGCAACATGCGGAGAGCTCTTCCGAGTCGGCTCCTGCAGGTTGTATGGCAAGGGGTTTACAGGCCACTGTCTCCGAGCTTTCAGATGAAATTAGAGGATTCAAAGGGCAAGTACTGACGCTGTTGGGAGATATGGCGATGTCGGATGGCGTCTTCACCCGCAATATTGCAAAAGACTTTGTTTGCAAGCATTGTTCCGGTAACCGTGGACTTGGAGATGAAGGGAAACAGGAGTCAGTGGAGGAATGGTGTTACAAGTTGGATTGATTCCCTTGAGAAGGAATCACAGATGCCTTAATTCATCATCATCACTGAAGTCGAACTTTGTGTGATGTAATATTAATATTGACGCCAACAAATTAAACTGGCACGGATACACGGGGGTGCCAATATGATGATGGGCTCTAGGGAGAAAGTTGAAACGCAGACTCGGATTATGCGGAACATGGATGCATACCAGGAGGTGAGGTCGGCTTTGATTATGGCCTCGAGCCGGGAACGGCAGATGGCCGAGAGAGGGGAGAGATGAAAGAAGGAAGGGGAAAATAGCTTAGCAAGTCAATAGAGAGGGTACGGAAAAGGTCGAGTGCACGCACCTTCCGGGAGACCTTTGCCTCAATGATCTCGTCATGCTACTCAGATGGCATCAGATGGGGGAACCATGATGGGGAGTAACGAGGTATGGACCAAAAAACTGGTCAGGACCAAAGAGTTCTTGATACCCTCCTGCGTCATGTGGAGGCCTCCGAGTCGGAGGCGGAGTATGAGCGAACTTCAAGAGACAACTTGAACTTAAAGGATTGGCGTAGTGTAAGCTGAAGAAAGAAAAGAATGGCTGCCCGACATCGACATCCTAGGGTGCCGTCCATCATTATCCCAGTTACCTTGACGGTCCAGATCGACGTCGACGTTGTGCTCGGCCTCGGAGTAGCGCAGACTGTTCAAGGCCGCGCGCTTGCTCTGATAGCGCGACAGTAGCCATCGGATCGACATACATCATCCAAGTCCACTCATTAGTATAACTACGCCCACACAAAATGATATCACCAGTACGCATCCGTATGCTTGAACAGACAGATATATCGGTGCGGCCCTAGCTAGGATCGCTACCGCAGGGATGCCCAGTAATGCGGGGAGAACGGTCACCGTCGATCTGTCGCGCGGTAACGAACCCAGGCGGTCCCAGTGTTGAATGTGAGGAGGAACGGTATCTCCGATTGCCATAAGACCATCTTCCCAAAGTAGCTCTGCGTCCATGGCTTTGATCCGAGTCACCTTGTCAATCATGTCGATGACATTGGCTGGAAGGAATAAAGTACTCAGTGCTCAGTGCCAGTGTAGAGCCTCAATACTGCTAACTTAGCAAGGTGACTCACTCCGATCGGGAGTCTTGACGCGTCAAGGCGATGCATCTTTCTCCTGGATGAGCATTGCAACAGATACTTATAAACGACCATATTGTATCGTTTCGCACGTGACATCCCGTAATATCTCTGAGATCAGTTCCAGTCACCTCATTGAGATCACGGGCTCAACACTGCCAAATTGCGCAGCGCGCACGCAGGCATCAGGCGGCCGGGATTTCAGCTTTAAAATGATTGAATTAGTGTTCGTAGACTCGTTGACTATCGCAGATGATTGCATACGATCTTTGTCGAAGGGAATTGGTCGCTCACGAGTGGCTCTTGACGCAGGGAGGTGGATCGGCAGATAACCCTCGAAGCGTCTCAATCATTTGCGATATATGAATTTTGATGGCCACTACGCCATACTTGAAAGTTACAAGTCATCAGACACAATCTTCGAAACAGCGAACAACAACAGCGCATACCTGACATTGCCAACGCAGAGAAGATCGTCACCCCCGCTTTCTGAACCTTCCATCATGATCTTTTGTTGAATTGATCGTCATATTAAGATAATGGAATGCAGATATATTATGTGATGCTTGAGAGATGTAAAACGAAAGAATGGCCGCTACTTGGACGACGATGACGGTGACGGTGACGAAGCTATTTTTTGTTTTGTTTTTGGCATCAAGCTTCATGATATAATCGTCCGTCAGAGTGCCGTCCTCCCATCGCTTCACGATATTATGCCCGTAAATACCGGGTTTGGACCACCTAATACCTTGAGTCTCGCCATGCGACGGTGGCGTAGCTTGTTCTTGGGCAGCATGCCAGAGACAGCGTGATAGATGATCTGGAAGGGAAAAGCATGCCCAACTCCAAATCCGAATTATAAACCGCAGGCAGAAAGGGAGCGTACCTCGTTCGGCTTCTTCTCCATCATTGTCTGATACGGGGTTTCTTTGAGACCGCCTGGATACATGAAATGTTTTCGGTATACAAGTTGCTCGTCTTTCCTCCCCGACACCTTGATGTTCCGCGCGTTGGTAACGATGACGTAGTCACCACAACCCACTAGACAAGGATCAAACTAAATCCAAAGGGTTTGTCGTATATTGGCTTTTGCTCGCCCATGAGCACAGGCGCTATCTTCTCCGCAAGTTTTCCTAGAGCCCTGTCCGACGCGTTGACGTGGTGCCATACCCGAGCATATGCAAGTGCAGTCTGTTATTTTCCAACGAGTAAGTGCCATTCTCAGCAGACTTGGAATAAGGTGCTGTACAATTACCGACGGTTGCGACATCCTCCGAGTCACTGGCAAATTCCTCTTCCAACCGAGTGCGAATGGAAGGGCAGATTGGTCATGCGAAGGGGTTCCCAATCCGGAAGGCGAGGCGGGAAGACCCGAAGTCCAAGGAAGTTGGCTCATATATATGTAAGCGAAATTCCCCCCGCGAAACACTGCCACCCGTCACCGCCACCCACGCGGCAGCGCGTCAGGTTGACGGAAAGGTCGCGACTCGGTCACGGCCGGGCGGACCTCGAATAAAGGTGGCTTGAGTTCGAAAATCGGTCAAATCGATCTGATTGGTCGAAATCGGTCCACCGATTTGTATCCTCGCATGGCGGTGCTGCCAATGGAAGAGAATGAACACGTGATCTGAAGATGTGCCTTTTATTAGGTAATTAACAAAGAACCTAGTATCATCTAACTGGATTCTAAATTATGCCCTTTCCACCGTTCGGATTTTACTGAGGGAGGTCGTCTCTATATGCTTGAATTAATCCATCCGAACTGTCCGACCGAACAAATTTCAAAGATTCACATCAAATACAGATACGACATGTTGTGCATATATTCGTTATCCTTCGACACGGACAAGAATTATTCATGTTAGTAGACCTAGGCCTTTCTCGAAGCCTTAACCAACTCAGCTCCCTAAATGTAACAGTCAGCACCATAGCATGTATATAGTCGAGACACATGGTTCGCCTTTTCTCCGAGTCCGGTGGCATAGGCAGTGTCGAGAAAATGCGCAGCGAGATGCACTGGCGCAATCGACGTATCCACTACGAGTACGTTTTGCGTTCCGCTGTTCGCATTCGTGACCCTAAACACTGAAAAGACATTGTGCAGTTATGCAACTTACTAGACGCGCAGCTCGTTGTCAACAACGCCGCCGAGCGACTTTGGCGGCATTGTTGCAGTGCCTGAGCTTTCCGTCAGAGACACCAAGAGGAACGAAACCGAAAAAGACAACGTACCAATGGGGTGCTGCATAGAGGAAACGTGGCTGCTCACAAACTTCTCAAAGTCTTCGTATGTTTGGACCTCTGGTCCAGGTGTGCTCGGTGCAACAATGATGTCATCAGTGGTGCCGTCTCAGAGAGTTTGCGCACGAACTGTGCAGCCTTCATCAAGATTTTGACGTCTTTGGTTCGTGTGCCAAAACTTGCAACGAGGTATAGAAAGTCATATCTACCATATTTGTTATCCAGATACTGCAGATCAATGCTAGGAGGGGCCAAAGGGTCGTTAGATGAAATATGCTGAAAAGAATGTGTTATGCTCGTAGGCACGATGAGAGTGTCGGATGAGGCTCACTGCTGAACCGCGCGCGACGGGATGCTAGTGCAAAAGTACATGTAAGTTGACGCAGTAGAATTTGTGGAAAAAAGGCATGTTCACGCACCGGTAGGCACACGATCAGACTAATATAAGATGTGTTCTCCTTCGGCTTGGAAACAAAGACCTTCGGGACCATGATGAGTTCCATATTGCCTACCCCACTGTGGTCGAGGTATTTCCTCTGAATTTCCAGCTGTTTCTTGTGGAGGGGGTTGTTCGTTCTGGAAATTTCACCGTCCAGTTCTTCCTTCAATTCCTTCACTTCCTCTGTGGACAAGAAGTTCTCAAGCTTGATGAAACCATATGCCGAAACGGTTATTGCGTAGGCACCCGTCCGCTTGGTGCGGCTAGCGAAAGTGCCTAGTCAGCACGGAATTTGATCAGTGATTATAGAAACCTCACTATTCCTCATCTTGCTTCGCTTTATATTGAGGATCGTTTCGCTGACGGTCTACGGTAATTCAACATCTAAGCGCCCCAGTGGTTATGTGACGACAAGCAAAAGCTTACCAAAAGTGAAAACGCCGTCCTTGACGACAAAGTCGCAGACCACATACGGATGTTCTTGTAGGTTCTCGCCGACAGCAGGGAGATTGACAATTGAATCGATGTTAAACTTTGGAAGTATCTCTGACAGGGTTGCCAATACCACTGAGCTTCAAGGAGTCGAGGGGTGTCGTAGGAACCTGTAAGCAAGATTGGCTGCTAATCACCTTTTCGAACATTCGAAGTTTTATTCGACTCACCAGCATATCACGATGCATTTCGGAAGAAGTTTGTTGACCTTCATGGACCCCTTTATGATGTTATGTTGTCTAGCGAGATTCTGAGCACCGCGACTCTTGTTAAAACAGATATCAATATCACTCACTGTATTTCAACCAGATAATCAATGGCAAAGCACATCATGATGCAGCCATCAATGCAGTGACGTCTGTCGGCTGCAGAACGATACCATGCACAATCGCTTCTCGACGCATCCATAGCAACGAAACATTGCCGACCTGGTGAAACTGCCCTGGATGGTCCTTACCACCTCTGCACGGAATAAATCAGTACAGGGATTGCGGTATAAAGAGGCCCTTAGACATTTGAGTGGTCGCCAGAAATCCAGACCTCCTTGATATCTGATCCCTTGTTTTTCTTCGTTCCGAAGGGTGAGTTGTCATCGTCGCTCTGAAGAGGGCAACGCTGTTCATCAGTAGGTGTCGCAGAATGTTCCAACGTCAAGGG
This sequence comes from Leccinum angustisporum, assembly GCA_038091055.1. Lineage (NCBI taxonomy): Eukaryota > Fungi > Basidiomycota > Agaricomycetes > Boletales > Boletaceae > Leccinum > Leccinum angustisporum. Next base: position 11,795 of record JBBPNU010000010.1, read on the forward strand.
AAGTCACAAGACAAGAATCACCGTACATATTCCGATGAAGTGCATCCTCATGTCCTTCCACGAAAACGTTTCTTGAATCTCCTGGAAATCTGCTTCCCCTCGTGATTTCCTGGCCGAATGTCTTTATAGTGATTGTAGGCCTTGCCACGGCTCCAGTGTAACCCCCGTTTTTCAATTCACGAAACCACGACTTACGTCGCAATTTGCTTCTCCATTCATGCCCTTATCAAACCAACCTGACACACCTGTTTAGACCCGTACGAGGACGGGAGCTGCTATTGGCCCCATACATCATGTATCATCCCTGTAAGAACCCGAACCTGATATGCGCCCCGAGAGAAACCTGCAATACGATCATCAACTAGGGGGGTTGCACGAGGGACTGGACCCACCGAGGAGGTTATTTGATCTCGACAGGAATATGGACAAGGATATCAAGGAGGTATATGGTTGACTAGCAGGGAAGTATCAGGAAGTAAGCTGTAGTTCCAAAGCAAAGATATATCCCACCCGAAGGAAGCTCGCTGGCTATTTGTTAACTCCCGTGAGCCCGGTAAAATGTCTCTGTCTGGAAATGCGAAGGGGATGGCTAAACCGCGATGTTTTCATGAATCGATGACAACTTTTGTTTCGAGTAGCTGTGGGACGCATGAATGTCAAACAAGGATGAAAGTGATACCCCAGCCTTGCTCACTTGCCATCCGCCGGTATCGGTTAGACACTTCCTGACTGATACCGGTATAAGTACAAGTATAAGTACACCCAGGATAGACACTCAAAATGATACCACGTAAATTTTGACATCTTGCTTCGGCTTTCGTTCCAAGACTTTATGCGGTCGATACTTGTCCTTGCCCGTAGCTGTACCTCTTCGGTAGCCAAGTTGAAGGAATCTATCCTCCGAGTGACCAACCATACCTGGCGAGAGCATCCAGTCATGGATATATATATATATGGTCTCTTCGGCCGTCATGAGCGCTCTTGACAAGTTCCACATGTAGTCGCGCTTTAGACAAAGTTCAGTCAATGGACATGAAAATCATAAACAAAGTGAACCTAATCCACAAGCCACCTTCATCCGGTTCGGCGCAAACTTGAAGTTGTCGAACCGCGACAAACAGACGTCTCCGACACTGTGATTCATTGCAACATTTGGCGCTAGAGATATGGAATGTTAGTTGTGAAACCAAGCTCCTTTAATTTACCTCGTTCCTTGCGAACATCTCAAGTCGGGAAGTGTCGTGTCGTGTATGCCCAAGCGGCGAGGATACGTGGTCGTTGTTCTTCGTCGGCGCGATTCGTCGGAAGGTATCAAAAGCCCTGGTTAGTCCGCCATGATCGAACTCATTACCGACGCACAATAAACCTCAGTCTCTTGAGGGACTCCGAATGTGTGCCTGTGATCATCAACGGTACGAAACTTTTTATCTGTAGGTTCTGGACGAAGAAGATAGAGACCTTTCCGATAGTAACTAATCGGACGCAGGGTCTTGAAATCTGAGTCCGAAAGACATCCAAAACGGCGAAATGTTGGGTCGATCAGACGCGTGTAATCGAAGATGAATGCAACAAGATTCTCCGAGTTCTTCAATGACAACTAAATAACTTTCCCATGCAGCGTACTAATGAGAGTTTCCGATCTCCCGGAGGTCTTGATGCATAGAATGCCAGCTTTATGCTGTCCACCCGATTGCGCAAAGGATACAAACAAGGCACCGAGCTCAAGGAAACCCGATAGTCTGTTCGGCGTCGGATGGAATATCGGGTAGACGAAGGATGTAAATTACCAGCCAACATTTCTGTTTTGAAGCAACGTACCAGAGCACGAATAAGTTCTCAAGATATTTTTTCTAGGACTTCCCGTTGTGTTAACGCGAACTCTGCCTGACGAATCTGGCTTCCTGTGCTCCCCATCTTGAGGAAGTGTAAGTACGGTGTGCCTTCATGTACCATCATTAGAACACAATGATGAAATATGGGCGAAGAGAAGCGTACTAGTCGGGGAGATTCCGGGCTTTTCCTTGTGGATGCAGAATGTGTTAGATATGGTGTGATATGTGTGCAACGAGATGAAGTCCCGAAATTGATAACCCATCAAGCAGCTCGAGGAGTGGCTTGAGAGGTTCCACTCTCGTGGTGATGATTGCCGTGGCTAGCAGCGGCGAGTGTATCAGGGGCCACATGGACAGAATGGGCTGGGCGCTGGGTCTTGGGAATAACAACGAAATGCAGCATATTACGAACCATGCGACAGCCGTGTCGAATTTGTCCAATACCGCTTCCTGTACACGGTCAAGAACACTGGATGAGATTTCGGACGCTTCACAATCCCACTGGAATGATACGAATATTGCTTCGGAGTGGTCGTTCCGAGATGGATTAGTGTAGTCATGAGCTGAGCGAAAGATGCCACGAATGCCTGAGTGATCTAACCAACCGGTTCGAATGCCGTCGATGGAAACCAAATTCCTCGCTGACATTGCATCGAGCACTGGTCTGGAGGACTGGAGGATGATAAAGAAGGAATTATTGTGACTCCGGGTCTGTGTGCACGTTCAACTTGAGGCGAAGCACTAAGGCGGATTCGGTGGTCATGGGAAGTGTCGAGGTAGAGAATATAGGGCAAATAGTATACGAAGTAGAGGACAGCTTTCCTCCTGCATATGCGCCAGTGAGTTCAAATATGAGACGTACACGAGGAATCAGTGTAACGATATTGCCAGTTTTTTAGGCGACGGCCGCGAAGGAAACAAAACCGATTTACATAATAAATTTGAGTAATACCCCTAAAATTAAGCTATAGCTACTAGTTACAGTAGCAACTCGGTATGGGACATCATCCCACAATATGTTATGAACTGTGAAAGAAGCAGGTAAAACGACGACGTAAGAGAGTAACGAGCGACCCGCAAATGTCAACGCTCACCATCACAACACCAACTTGAATATTAATTATTAGTCCTTGTCAGAAACCACAAGAGGCACTGGCACTGCCAGTGGCATGGGACTACGGTGAATCAACATACGCAGACTCAAGCAGGGGCCATATTATCAGGGAAAATGCCCAGTTTTTCATCTACAAGTAGCTGAAGTCAAGTATATGCTGTCACTGGCGATGGTGCTGTTGGTGGCGCTACCTTTTTCAGTTGCCGACACAACTTGGGCCGCGATCGAGCGGCGACTGCGAGCCACTCGCGCGATTCTACGGAAACGGTTTCACTACCAGCAGTAATAGTCTAGTCCGAGTTTCAAATGAGAAATATTTGGGAAATTACCGGAGGAACACTTGTCGGTGGCATTCTTCCGATACGTCCTTCGCTTCCCAGATAAAAATGATATCCATCGTCAAAAACCACCAGTACGAATGAAATAGGGTGGTGAAAAAAAATAGCAGAAACGTCATTGACTAAGTTACGAAGTTCACCTCTGCTATCGACACCGGTGGCATCGTGACAAGCAGTGTCAGAGAATAGCAATCTTTTTGATGTTCAAGTCACGATGTCGTCAACTATAGAAGGGGTTGCGGCAGGTAGCAGCACATTGTTGGTAACCGGTCCCAGCTTGCGAGGATTTGGACTCTTGACCAGCGAGATAACAATGGTCACACCACATTTGCAGCAATGATAACTCTGACGCACTGGCAGCACTCTTCATAGATGAAGAAGCCGCTGCATGGACGGCGATGTGGAGTCACAAAGGAAGAGAGTGGAGCAAAGGAAATTGTGATGAGATGATGGGGCCGACGTTACCCTATCTTGCGTGTGATTCACCTGTGCACCTCAGCGAATAACTTCAATTCCATATATGATTCGCAATTGTGGAGGTTTACATACACTTGAATATAGGTAATAAATGGCAAGGCAGTGAGAAAAGTGGATAGTTGTGCATCTCTATCACTTTACCTCTGGGCTTACATATTAATCTTCGGTTTCTATTGTAGGCCGTACGCCAGAACACCGTACACCGCGGGTACCGTGCGCAGTGTTGGTTCGTGTGCCAAAAATTCTACATTGTACCTACCACAACGATGCCCGCTGCTTGTAACGTGGGGGTACTTGCTCAGGTAAGCCAGGAGTTGAAGACCGATTAAAACGTCTTGGTCTTTATATGGCCCCGAGTCAATATCACGATGGTGATGCACATGGCTGGAGACGCGGGACCCGGTTGAGGAGTGAGATGATCGCGAGTAGTTCCTGTGACACTGCCGGTGTCGCGTTAGGGGCGGTGCCGGGGCGCTAATCTAGCACAGGCGCAACCACGCTAAGCATATTCCGAGGAGCGGTGTCATCCATGGCACCAAGAGCACTAGGTGGTGCACCCATCGCAAAATCGTCGTTGGGTTCCAAAGATACGATGTCATCTTCCACACCAACCACGCCAACCGTAACTGTCAACTCCACCTCCTTGGCCATGATTGATAATGATGTGTGTTGGCATTTACTTCTAAGGCAGTTGTTTCCGGGACATCAGTTATTATTCCGACCATGCGTCGTGGTCGCTGGGTCATTGAACGAGCCGGGGGTCGGGGAGCACGGGAGACAGTGGAATGTGTAGATGGTGGTATCGTCAGTATCGTGGGATTGGTCCATGTTCATCCTCCGTCTCCATCTCGGGGCGCGAATTGTCAGTTGATTCGTCCGGAGACGTGGACATCCGTAAGCGAGTACGAAGAGGATGGGACCTGGTGGTCAGGTTCGTTCCGGGGGGCTCATCCCACATGGGACGGACGATGACCGTGCCGCTACGTTCAAGACCATTCACAACGACTGTTGCGGTAGGATTGCTTGACGAGGGCGTCGCATTGGCGGAGGCTGCAGTGGAGATATCAGTGTCTATCTCACGTGATGAAGGCGGTGAGTGGCGGGCATATTGTGCCCGATGGCGCGATGTGACTGGTATGGACACTGGCTGTGACGAACCATCCACGATGACGGAGATTTCAGACGCGTTTTCATCGACAGAAACATATACCATCAAAACGTTCTGGAAAGGGGTTATTAGTTCGCGAATGTATTCGGTAGTAAAGCACGCGATCTACCTCATCAATAGTGGCACTCGCACTCTCGATGTCGACAGCCCCTGACGAAGGAACTCGACACCTGCTATCTGCCTTTGCAGAGCGCGGGTTAATTCTCGGGTCAGCAACAAGTTGCCGAGATTGCTTAGCCACCCGGCCTTGTCCATTGGTTGATCATGGGGTGTGAGCGTCGCGGCTTCCTCAGCCATCACTGGCAACACTGCCTGATCCAAATCCGATCTGTTTTCGGTGAGCTCATAGCGAGCAGAGAACGGCTTGCGAGGGTGCTTAGCTATGAAGGCTTGTCTTCATCGCCCTCCGGTAATAGCCGCACCGCTTCTCGCTCCATCAACATCGACTTGTTTAAGTCGCCAGGGTCTTCTAGCTGCTCGTAGCGAGTCCAGAACGAGACACTGAGGTAGTGCAGCCGTGATGGTTTGTCCGGGTGGCTGTCTGAGGTAAATTGTACCACGACCTCCAGTATCAGAATTTGCTCCTCCAAACCGGCGAACTCGACAAGGTGGTCGAGCTGAACGCAGAATAAGATTCCGAGGTGATCGAGCAGATTAGGGTTGCTAGAGTCCGGACTGAATATCCATTGCAAGATAGCATCCAGCCTTTCAACCTTTTCGTCTTCATCTTTGTCGTCTCGTCAAGGTCATCCACTATGCCTCCGGAGTCCCTTATCGACTGCAATAACCCGGGCTTCGCTGCGCTGCGGAACGCAAGCAAGGCCGCATGATATGCGTAGCTATCCATCTGGACGGCGTCCAACACTGTAGATGAGATCTCTGCCCTTTTCCTCGTCTGCTTCTGCGCCTCCCCTTTGAAAGCGAGCTAGAAGAGCTGTTCCGAGATCGAGTAGCGCGAACAGATGATGTGGATGACCACGAGGGCGAAGATCAAGCACATCCCGACACAAATCGATGGCAGCATCGAGCTCATGAGGATCTTCGTTCGCCCTGCACTGCATCAGTTTGGCGGTGGCTAGGTTGAACATGACGATGTCACGATTGGGGTTGTTGAGCGGACATGATAGCACAGTGTCTTGGAAATGTTGGATAGATTCGTCAAGATCCTGTTCCTCCTCACATTCACGGTAACGAGCGAGCGCTCAGTGTCCCGCGTCCGTAAACTCGTTTAGTTGACGAGTCTCTTCTGACTCTGCTGGTTGTTAACAAGTACATAAGCTTGCGATGGAGATCGAAGTAATGACATCGGCTCACAAAAGAAGCGCTTGCGAATTCACATTCGACACGAGCCCGCCGCTCGATATTGATGTCCAAAGATGAACGTAAAGAATGAGTTTCCCCGTCGTCTGGTTCCCAAGATTTGATAGCTATGAGAATAAGTATGAGAATGAGGGGTGTGAGGTGATGGATATAAAGGATTTGCTATCACTGACATTCGAGTTGTCCGTTGCGCTCAAGCAACTCGCCAAGCGACATTTTGACCTGGAACAGCATTTCTCCGCTCCCCAACGTTGGACCCAACTCGAACGACGCAAAAACACTGTAAAGGATAAGAGATCGAATCTTTCGCATGAAATCAGGCAAATAGCGGGAATACCAAAACAATGATGACTCACAACACGATCACTTCTTCCCATTCGACCACATCCCGGATAACCGATGCTAGCTTGTTCGACGTCCGCTGCGACGCTGTTTCGCTTTCGACCAAGATGTAGAAACTGATAGGAATACACCTTAGTCTTGAAACGACGTTGACTGCACAAATGTCTAGTGTTGATATGAAAGAACGCTCAATCTCACGGGAACGAAATGCGGGGGGGGGGGGGGGATGGCGAGGTTTTACCAACGGAAATGGGTTGCACCAGCACTAATAGTCTTTCGAGCGTGCCGTGCGATCAGCTAGGCACACCCAACACAGTCTGACTACGCCACATCACTAGTCACTAGTGTGCATTGTGCGGCCACAGCAAGTCCTGAAATAAGAATTATGAATACACTAGGATGAGTGAATGCACGATTTGGACAAACTTACTGAGGTCATGTGGGCAAATAAGGTTTGGTAGTAGTGGGCAAGGTGTAGGACACACAAAGACACATAAACTTTGACAGGCAAAACATATTATATAAGCTAAAATGCGGTCATGAACATCACATGATATCACGCACACAACCTCAATTTCCAAGTCCTTTGATAAACTCGAGTGCTAATCGCGGGCTGCATTGAGAGAGAAATCAGCAATTGAAACTCGGAACGAACGAAGCTGTCCACAGGTTTGACAGGCGTCTTTTTATCGAGCAGCAAGTTGCCCCCCTTCTCGATCACGAAGTGACTTCGCTTGGTCCTGTTACCATCAGCACGCCTATGAGCCTCCTCAAAGATGGTCTATGAGAACGAATCGGGTGATCGAAATCGCTAGCGCTCACCCGGGTTTGTCTGCCATTTTGTTTATGCGACGGGGGAATCTGCGCTGAGGCAGTAAACGTCGTACTAAGAGTCAGTGAGCGCCACGAATTCTTTCCAGACGTCCCTGAAACCGCATGCCTGCGTAGTGCAGCCGGCTGCACACCCAGATGTTACCCCGCGAATCATCGCATTACACAGGAGACGTCAGCACATCCGTACATCAAGGCGCGAACGAGATGCTCACGCGTATCGGCTTTTGGGACAAGAAAGAGGACGACACCGTATTAACGTCCTCGCCCTGTTCGTTCTGAATAAAAAGCGATGGAAGGATCTATCGGATTTCGATGGGAATGCTGACTTTATTTCTTTTATTTTGTTGCCTTTCAATCACTCGTTCCTCCAGATACAGGCTTGCTCCTTCAAGTTATGTATGTAACTGAGCCGGACCAACTTTCACAAATACATCCAACACGACTCCATCCCGAAATACACCGTATGCACTTTTTTGGGTTTCGTGGCGTTTGGACGTTCGGTGCATCGAGATCGCGAAGTATCATCAATTTCGAAAATGCACCCTTGTCGAAGTGAACCCTAAAAAAAAAGGACCGCGACGCAACTGCCTTGCATCAAAAATTCAAGGCTGAGGACTCAGCCTACGCCTAGTCAGATTGCCCATGATATCCGTTGCAGGCATGTCGCAGCCGCGATTCTGGTCTCACTCGGTTGGCAGCCAATCCCATGACTTGAATGCATAAAAAGTCGAGGAAACCTCGCAAAGGGTCAGCACCTCAGTGGGACTTCCAACATGAGCGTAACGACCACCCGTAGTACAGCACACTCATATGTAGGATCTCTTTATCTTCTTTCCTCAGACGAGGAGGAACAACGTACGTCGATCTCTGCCTCTGCACCGTTTAAACGCGCCGTTCAACGTTGTCCAGGCTCCTAGCTCAGGGTGAGTGTTTTCCGGGCGGAAACCAAGTATAGACTTTGATCAGACCCCGTATTTTTATAATCTGTGCTGTGGAATGTCATTCGATCATCTGGAAAACAAAATATGAACATGACAAGTGCTGTGAAAGGCGAACGGAAACGGTGTAAAATCTTTCAGGCGGATCAGCGCCACCGCTCTTCCATCGCGCGCGCCACTCGCTCTTTTGCAAGCTAGTAGCACAACACATTCCGATTTCGCGCATGATGCGCGTCTGGGAGCACGGACTGGAATTCAGTTCCGGGAAGCATATCCGAGAGCTTGGACGAAGCGGCCTCGGGCGAAGGAGGCAACGAGTTTCTTGAAGTCTGGAGTTGCAAATGAAATGAGAACGTACTGGCGGACGAAGGAGACCCTTGGGCGCAGCGACAACAAGCGGTTTGCGATAGTTCCTCTTCATCTGTCGACGAAGGAGATGGAAGTATTGCGCTGAGGAGGTTGGGGAAACCACATGCATGTTGACGTTCTCCTTCGACTCCGGGACGTAAGGTTCGTTCGTGTGCTTTTTTTTTTTTCCACAATCAATCAGTACGAGTTGGGTACGCATGTGCAGTGGCATGATATGTACCTGCAGCATCCTTTCGATGCGACTAGAAGCGTGTTCCGGTCCAGCGCCGTCTAAACCGTGAGGCAGCAAGAGTACGATCCCACTTTGCTTCCACCACTTGGCTGCGATCAGAAGATGACGTTAGTGCAAAGACAGGGAAAGTTTGGTCGCTCACTTTCGGCGCTCGAGACAAACGCACCAATGATGATTTGAGCGCCATTAAAGAGATCGCCGAACTAACATGCAGAGCTCGGTCAACCATCCGCATCACGAAGAACGGGGGCATAAGAATGAGCATACCTGAGCCTCCCAGACGGACAATCGGGCCTCTCCCATGAAGTGCCATGCACTCGAACTGTGCACATGCTCAGAAACCATCAACGCCATCGTGAGGGTTCTCACCCCAAGGACAGCCATCTCACTACGAACCTAAAGGTATCTCTTCAATCAATGGTCCATATAGCAGAGTACAAATTGCCCACTGTTAGCAAGCTCGATGTTCCCAACTGCCCCAGCGAGTGCATGGTTCAACGGACACTCCTTCCGTGTTCTGGTCGACGCGACGAGCATGATGGCATGACTTTATTACATCAGAATATAATCAATTTCATACCAAAAGTGACCTGGGCGTACCGGTGACTAAACGTCCCTCGACCTACATCTTGTCCAGCCATCCGAACGTCGTATCCGTCAATCATGAGCGTCCCAAGCGCCAACGCCTACAAAAATCCCAAAAGAGTATAAGAACTTGGCATACAAAGAGCGCAAGGAGCGCACTTCCGCAGTCCCCCAGTCGATGCCCTCTCCCTTGTCCAAGCTTGCCAACCAGTTCTTAACATGTGCTGTAATCGTGGATGGACCTCCTAAAGGAATGAACACGATCATATTTCGCACAGAACGGAGAAAGATGGATACATACGAATCCAGCCGGAACCTCGATGCTTCTCCTGCCAGCCTTTTGGAGCAGGTCAGCAGATACCCCCATGTCGAACGTCTTTGCTTCATCCGAACCCGGATCTTCTGGTGCATAATTGGCTGGGTATATGCAGGTTCGTCCAATTCATTGTGGCCCCTGAAAATCGAATTGATCGAGATGGCGGTGGTACGTCTTACCAACGACGGTATATCATCTGATATATGACGATATCTTTCCTAAAGTGTTTCCGATACTTGAACGCGATCTCGATTGCTCGAGAAACGTCTGCGGAAGGAACCATTGAAATCATAATTAAATCCCTCCTATGAGAATGCAACGATCTCGACGAAACGTGGATATTTACCTTCAGGATGATCGCCATTCACGTACAGCACAGGGCAGTTAATCATATTTGCTGCATCTGAGCGATACGATGAAGATCGCGACGCAGATGCAGGTGTTGTATACCCAATGCTAGAAGTCAACGAATCAGCCCAATGCGGAGATGAACCAGAGTCCAGACATGCTTGTGCGCACTTGTTGCTGTAGATGAATCGGAATGTGAGAATGGTTCGAAAGCAGAGAGACATAGTAGAACGTACTCACATGATATGCACACTTCCCCCACAAGTGTAGTGTGGCAAATTACCTGCAGATAAGCAAAATACATGGTGCCGTGAATTGAGCAATACATACTGAACCCAAGCGTCTCCATGATACGCACTCTGGCCCGTGAAGCTCGCATCTCCGTGCAGTTGTACGAACATAACCTTTCAAGCCAGAATTGCTTGTTGTATGCATACTGAGAAAGGCATCTTACCTTATCTCCCGGCATACATCCATCTACCCCAACTGCCATTTCGAGGGCCTTCATAAGGCTATACTGCTTAGCGCAAGCCTTTCCTAGAACAACAGGGTTCACAGCCTCTAGAGTGGTGGTGAGATTAGCAAACCATGTATATCAAGCAAAATAACAATCAGCACGAATAAGCGAATAAGCGAATGGACATACCCAATTGTGACGGGTTTGAAAGCAGGGATACCTTAATTTACTTCCCCTCATAGTTGAATGTGGGAGAGGCCACTGGACGGCGGACATTCGCTGTGGAAACACCAAACGGAGAGCGTATAAGTGCCCAAGTAACTCAACACATCCCCTGAGGTCGTTTCACCGTCGATCCGTGCTTCCGCTCCGCCTTTCACTTTGTAAAAGAGCGCTAAGGGTCATACTCATATTCCAAGAGACCAGTGAGGTACCCATCTTGATCACGTTATCCCGCATGCCTCTCCATGCGCAGGGCGTAATGTCATTCCCCTGGATTCCTTCCTCGCTAGCCCACTTTCTCAAAGGCATGGACCGGGCCGACACCTCCTCGGACGTGACGTCCACGAACCCGACCGCCTTGAGCATATCCGCGATGTACACCCCACTGGCACACCGCAACATCACCCCTCTTTCTCCCAAAAAATCATCCATGAACAAGACATGCGGAGCAGTTTTCGCGCCAGACGACCACTCGGGGTCCGATCTCGAGGATGCTGCGGCGCCATTGATCGCGGGTGTAGGCGCAGATGAGCAGACGTTGGTTGACGAGGTTGAACTTGGAAGACCAGTAAGAAGGAAGGGAGGTGGCGGAGCAGATGGAGAGGTGGGCGTTGGGCGAGGTGGTAGTGTAGTTGGGGAAGAGGTGGGGTTCTATTCCGTAAAGTTGGGCGGATTCGGGGAGGTGAGTGTGGGCGTCGCAAAGCCATGCGCCTGTATTTAAAAGTGGGACGTTAGTATAAGAAAATCGGAGGATGAAAGACCTTACTTGCGCCGGTACCGATGTCCAGGACCTCTTCCTCTCCTGTTAGTGATATCGGTGGAAAGATCAGACGACAGGAGAGAAGGCGGATATATGGTTCCACGATGAGGGATTGCAAGGATATGTTAGCTAACTCACGGAACGTGGTTTGCTTACAACAAACGGAGAAGTCATTCAAAACACACACCCTGTGCAGCCGCCACGAACAACGCGTCAAGCGCAGGTAAGACCATACCACTTCACGTTTGGAAATTTAGCTTGCAAAAATTTACCAAACACCTCGGAGCGCGCATGTAACTCGTGCATCCATTGTTGATACTGCAGAGTAGGATGCACGATGCCAGTCGCCTCAGAATACAGAAGGTTCAAACCGGGCGATCTGGTCGAGGGTCCAACTCTTACCATGGGTTTCATCGGTGCAGAGAATGTCGTCAACGATGGTAGTGAGTAAAAGGGTCTGTGAGGCCGTATCGAGTGAGTTCGAGTGCTCCGATAGGTTCACGTCGGAGAAGGTCTTGAAGCGGGTCGATGGACGCGGCACGGTGACCATGAGTACGCAGGGCATCCGCATAGCGCAACAGAGAGGCATTCGTTACTCGATTCGCTAGCTGGGCGGGTGTGTCTGATGGCAGTTGTGAGTGTACTTCAAGTTGTACAGTATAGTATTTCATTCAATTAGTCTGTCACGCGTCACGCGTCACACAGCTTTTTGGACACCTAACCGGAACGGGCCGCGACGCGACAAATACCGCGACGGCGTGTCACGAGAGCTCAGCAGTTACCAGCTCCGCCAGTTGTCGAATTGGAAAAGTTCGATGAATGGCTAAGCTGATCCGACGCGAAAAGAATAAGGCATGTTGTAGTGAACCTTCCAATGAAACAGACGTAGAATAATATCAGTACTCAACGAGTCGCGTTGAACAGAAAATGAAAAGAACTCCTATTACGGAAATGGCCTGGAGGTTACACCATCTGATTACCACTTTGGACGTGCCATCTTAGATTTGAGGTGAATCGGCGGTGTCGGATCGCTGATCACGCCGGAACGCACAATTCTGAAACCTTGTGCAGTGAGAGTTACGGAGAGAGAACCGAGTTTGCGCGCTGATCAAGTTGTGCGTTGAAGCACATCACAACGGTATATATGTACATACCGTTACTAAGGCCTGAGCGCTGCCGCGACTGCCGCGAGGCGTCGTAAAGGGAACGGATGCCCGGAGGAAGACCCCTCCCCTGGCCCAGGCCTGCTTGGTAACAGCAAGTTACAGTAGCATCACCGCCGCTTTCAGGATCCATCAGGGGAGAAGCCCGGCATCACGGCGTCTGTATGACGGGACTGAGGTAAATCACTTGCCCTGGCTCCTATCGACGCGGGATATCGATCATCACCATCAGGATGATACCCCAGTAAGACGAGACACGCTGAAACGACCATCATGTTCAACGGTTAACTTCATGGTTGAGAGGACAGACCCCAGCACTCAATCCACACCAGCGACCATAACCAACTGACCCCCAGACGAACAAATACGAACTTTATAAAAATACTGTCACGAAACATTTACAGTGAAGTAGCGAAAATTGCAGGCTCTCAATTGTCCTAGCGTGCGCCATGATCATTTGTCTGACTCAACTTCGTTTCTGAGACGCCTGCCATACAATCGTCAGGAAGGAAAACATCGACAAACGAGAAACTCACAAGGAAAGCCATCAGTTGCTGGTATCCAGGATTACCCGGCTGGGGTGCCCCAGGAGGCAGACTCGACATTGGTGGGGGCGATATCATTTGAGGAGGAGGCGGAGGGGCATCGCATATTGCGGAGCAGGTGATTGTTGGGGTGCTTGCGGACCAGACGATTGCTGAAGTACCGCAAGAATGTTTGGAGGAAGTGATCCCATTCCGGGAGGCGCTTGTCCTGGCTGTGGCGTCTGGCTCTGTGGTGGCATTTGCCCATAAGGATTCGTGCTTTGACTGGGTAGAGCGGGGTGTGGATGCGCCGGTTGTGGCATGGATGGAGGAGGGTAATACGAGGCTGGGCCAGGCGGCGGTTGTGCCATTGGTGGTGGCATTGAGAGTGCGGAAGTCGGAACCGGGCCAGCTGCTGGCTGTGTAGGCAAGAGAGATGCCATTCCATTCTGGGGTTGCTTCAAGGCAGCCAACAGTTGTTGTACCTTTCGAGCTTGCTCCAAGCGATCATCGGATGCCTATGTTATATCAGGAACTCAGGCTGTTGCATATTTGAAACGACGAAGGAAACGTACCGGTGGAGGAGGTGCTGGAGGAGGAGGTTGGGTGTAGGCAGTTGTTGTGCTTGGGGGTTCATTGTAGACACCACCAGCGGAATAAGGTGGACGTGCGTCAAAACGCTCCCCCCCACCGTATCCTCCTCTGTCGCCACCATACCCTCCTCTGTCACCACCATACCCTCCTCTGTCGCCACCGTATCCACCTCTATCGCCACCGTATCCACCTCTGTCGCCACCATACCCACCTCTGTCGCCACCGTATCCACCTCTATCGCCACCGTGTCCACCTCGATCACCACCGTAGTTTCGGCCACCACCTCGGCCACCCCTGGGTTCATCATCAAGGCCGCGTCTGTCACGATCTCTAGCATCATCTCTGCGGTCCCAACCTTCATCAAAACCTCGGCCACGGCCTCTGCCTCGGCCCAAAGCTGTGACTTCGGTCCTCCCAGTCTCGACCTCCCTCAAACCTTGGCTCGCGGCTGAGGTGTCACTTACATCAACCAATGTATCGGAAGAAGCGTTGAAAAGCTTACCGTTGAGTGGCTGGACCGGTGATATCGGATTCCTCCCATGCGTATATAATATCCATCGTGCCATCTTGCAAGCCTTGATGACGTAGTCTATCGAAGGCTTCATCACAATTCTAGCTGGAGGTAAGCTAGACGGCAATTGATATAACGTGAAGCCTTACCCTCATGTCATAATACTCGACGTATCGCTGACTAGAATAAACACTGTGAGCAACCAGGAAATAAACAAGAGAAAGTGCTACACACTCTGTACGGTCCCCCACGGGCATTACAGATTTGACATCTCCGAGTTGTTGGAATTTGCGCCGAACTTCGTTGTCGTCAATTGGTTGACGGGAATCTTTCAGAGTTACTATGAGACAACCTTGGTATTGCTAACCCGGTGTTCAGAGACTGGTCGGACCACAAGGACAGTAGTGCTTACTTGGTTTTTCTCTCGATCGCTTCCGCCTTGTTTCTGATCGTCTCGTGGTAGTGAATAATGGACATCAATCTGATGTAGAGTATGGAGCTGCAAGTGCCAAAATATTGCGCGAAAGAATGAGGCTGTGCGCGCGCGATACACAAAGTTCCGGCAAAGGCGGGTCCGGGTCCGTTCGGACTCGCTGAGTGGGAGACGGTGAGGCGAGGGCACTGCGCTGTCGCCAGGAGAAGACGGAGCGTGATGATGAGGTGGTGGAAGAGGCAACGGTGATGGCGACGGTGAAGCCACCGATACGGAGATGGAGGGCGACGTCGCTCAGAAAGGGGTGGGGCAAGGGCGAGCGGGCGACGACGACGACGACGGCAGATACGAGCCACGGTGAACCGTGACGGCGGTGAGCAGGTCAGTTCCCACGCCCCTTCGTCACTCATGATGGGCCAATCACGCGTCACGCGTTTCTCGTTTGCCCGGGCCGTGGGAGCTGACTGGGACCTCCGTCCGCTTGCTCACCGATGCTGCCGACACGACGACGGACGACAACGTGGCGTCAACCACGATCCGCTGCGTCGATGCTGCGTCGACGACGCGACGCCGACACCAACGACACGATTACGGACGACTACGTGGCGTCGACCACGACTCGGACCGCGACATCGACACACCGGCGACGACGACAAACAACGTGACGTCGCACCACAATGGCATGCCACGTCGCGACAAAGACGACGGACGAAGACGACGCGCCGTCACGCTGCGTCGATTGGCACGACCATCGGCGGACGACGCGACGACAACGCGACCCCGACGCCCACCACCCTCGTCCCCGACTTCTCACCCATCCTCATCCATCCCCGTCCTCGTCCCTTCCTCCTCTCGGTCAACGTGCAGAAGCAACCACACGACGCGCACAATTGTGTGCGTTGTGCAGTTGCTCCCGCACGCTGCTCTTGTTGTTACCAACAACGGCACAACGACGCCGCGTCGATGACGAACGACTCAGACGCGACGGAATGCCACCACGCGACGCCGACGACGCACGGCACGTCGTGTACATACTACCGAAACGGTCTCGGATACCGTACCCGTACCCATACCCGCTACTACCCGAACCCGTGCCAGGTACCTGCAACAAGAGGAGACTCGAGCATTTTTCAGACAGCTTTGTACTCTTTAGTTATAGATTTACATTCAAGTTTGTAGTACAAAATTTTGTGTCTTATTCTAAATCGCGCAGACGAACCCTCAATCGCGCGCGCGCGATCGGCTAAATTGCTGTGTATCGCGCGCGCACAGCCTGAGTCATTCTTTCGCGCAATATTTTGGCACTTGCAGCTCCATAGTAGAGGACGTCTTCTGTCAAACCCAAAGCCATACTTGGAATTTGAAGAGGCACCCACAGGTCGACCGCTGATCTCGGAACCTTGCAAGCGCTCTCGGGCTCTCTCGGCAGCCCTTAGATCGTACTTCACAAGGGATTTCTCAGCATATTACAAGATGCCATCCCAAGTAACTTACATATGTAACAAAGACCATGCCGCGTGTAGCGATCAAATCGAAAAAGGTCTTAATTTCCCCATGTTCTTCGAATGAACGGCAGACATCATCACTATTGGTTTCATACTGAAAATCAGAGTATCAGCACGAGAATGAACGATCAATGCAAACTTCAAATGACTTGCCTTGATGTTCCGGATAAAAAGTGTCCGACAAGGTCGCTCGCGCTGTATGCGTTCTTCAATAATGGAATCATGAACTTTGTCATCACGTTCGTGGCGGACGGTCCTTCGAGTTCGGCCAAAACCTCCATCGTCAAGTTGGCATCGGCGACTTCTAACAGGGGTTGACACGGGTGAGATCAACTTGAAGGCTTCGGAAGGCAGAAGACCAAGGCGAGGCAGAATAAAGCACGTAGCGCATCAAGTCGCATAGAATGAACAAAGAAAGTTTCTGGGGAACTCAAAGCGCCATCGCATCGCCCAGGTCATAACAAAATGAATGGATGACAATAATCTGGCAAACTCATTTCCCGATGCTTCGTTGAGATATCCAACTTCACCGCTTTCGCTAATCGATAGCTCAAAGCTTGCAACGAAAGCTCTTAACGTCTGCTGGGCCGCCAGCGAAAAATAATGCGGGGCTGCCTGTTTACCCCGCCTTAACCGCAGCTCAACTGATGCGACGACATATGACAACTGCCTATATTCGCACTGTATGTCACGGTTCAGTCTCAATTTCAAGCGCACCTTCGAGATTGCCGTAGCCCTGAGAGTAGCCATCCGACGCGCTCTGGGTAGTATACTGAGCAGAGGGAGTTGACCCTGCATAACTACCACTCCCATTTTGATAGAAATTGTCTTGGGAGCCCGTATCGTAGCTATTGTATGGGCTGACTTCGACTTGATGTTGACTTTGATCATAGGAACCGGAGCCGGAGGGACTGACGACGATACATGACACACCGACGACGGGCCACAATGGGACGACAACGACGACGGGCGGGTACTTGATGGGTACCGTGGGTTTCAAGTTCAACCCGGGCTGTTCATTCGATTGAATGCCGTATCATTACTATTTACAAAATCATAACTTAGGCTACCACTGGTAATCCTACATCCCGAACTGGAATCCAGGTAAGGTCCAGCCGCCGCTACTAGTAGTGGCTTCCGAGTCGTTGCCGTAATTGATGTCTGTGGTGAACTGCGAGTCCGAGGGTGGAAGTCCACCGCCGGAAAAGAAATCCTGCGGGTGGATCTGCGCCGGCGGGTGGGTGTTGCATGGGAAAGATTCTCTAAATTCCTCCACCGAAGGTAGATAGAACTTGTTGCTCATTGTGTCAAACTTCGGCTGGTAGTCATCATCATCGAGAACCTCGCTGTTGCGGATGTAAGGACTCGGGGCATACTTGAGAGATCGTCAGAAAAACTTACAGTCCCCGTTGATGGAGATCCAACAGAAGCTGTCGGAATTTACTCTGGACCGATTGCTCCCCGAAATACAGCAATTGTTTCATCGCGCCGGCGATCGCTTGTTGCTTGTCGCGATGGTACTTTTTGGAGAAACGGATCGATCGCGGTTGTGAGGTTGGTTTCGAGCTCGGCTCCACTGCGCCTGTCGTGCGGCGAAGGCCATATGTTAACTGTGTGATGATTCAGCGATGATAAAAAAATAAGACTCCTTAGTACGTACGGCACAGGCAGAAGTCGCCAGCATTTGAAGTGGTGTCGTGTTCCACAGCCGAGCGAGATCCTGGCGGCGGGTTAAGGGTGAATACGTGCTTTTGTACCAAAAGTCGACGTGATAGTCGCAGAAGATCGGATTTGCGAAGAAACTGAATCCCTAGGGTAAAGATAAATTACACTGATTAGAGGTAAAATTAACACACGAAACTTACCTTTTGTGCGTCATTGAGATGCAGGAAATAGTTCTTCCAGTTGTCGGGATCGAGTATGGATTCGCGGTAGCGCGCGACTTCGCTCTTCCTAACCTGCTCCTCGAGAAGACCATCCGGATCGACGATGTCCGCTAGGCAGAACGAATCGGCGGATTTCTCAGCGGCTTGTGCGAGTTTGCTCCGAAGAGTCTGTAGTTGCTCTCCAAGCTACGAAATTATTCAGTGAGGTGCATACTCGTTAGAATCACTAGTAGACTCTCACCAATCGGAGGATATCTGCGTCCCATCTACTCTCTAGATATTTAAATAGTCGTACTATGTCAGCAGTAGCTCATCTAAAGATTGAATTCACCAACCGTGCTGAGACTTGGCACAGGCCTGACTGAAACAGGCCTCTGCGCACTGGTCGAAGTCGGGTGAATCCCACCCAATCGTTTGGAGAATTTCAACGACCAGAAGGTCGTACGCTTGATTGAAATTGTTTCTGTCGCGCGCATCGAGGTCTTTCTTGCGGAGAGTGGCACTGTCCGAAGATCGACCGAAGTCTCCAGCCTGAGTACTATTGCTCTGAAGCGAGGAGCTGGTGCGCTTGCTGCGGGCCTTCGCACTGCGACGCTTCGACCGTGCAGGACCAGACGAAGACTCGACTTGAAGGGTTGCTGAATCGTTGATAGGGATGGGGTGGTAGAGTAAATTGGACGGCCCGGCGCCGGGATCATAGAACCCGATGGATGCATCAGGTGGCAGCAGCTGGAAAGGAAGGTGAAGGTTAGAGGGGACTACGAATTAGAAATATTCGTAGTACTTACCCGACCACTGCCAGTGGAATGTCCAAAAAAATCCGATGCGCCGACCGTGACACTGCCGGTGGCAGCGACGCCCTGAGCTCTAGAAACAAGAGTGTCAGACTCGTAAATTGAGATATTATCGGACATTAGTACGAGTCGGGGATCCGAGTCTTGCCCACTGGTATGTTCGCATTTTGTAGACTCAGGCTCCAGCGCAGCCTCATATGACTAGTGGAGATACTGATGCGCGATTACGTGCATGTAAAAATACCTGCAGACAAGCAGAGGCCAGCGTGTTAAAATTTTCGCGATCGTGGCCCGCAAAAGTGGATACTAATTACGTGCACTGGCAAGCACACTGGCAACGAGTCAGCGTCTACTCGGCAAGATTCTAGGAAACCCTCAGTCCAATAGCCGCCGCTTTCGAGGTCGCCGCTGCCGTAACTCTTCGATGAGTCTTCCTATTAATTAAATGATCCATTGGTCACAAAGTGACCCGAATTTCAGGTCGGTCCATCCCGACGGCATCTCCCGGAATTGATCTAATCACCGCCTCTCTAGCGATGCTGCGCTCTGCAAAGCGCGTCCCGACCTCTGCGACGGTCACAGCGCCCGCGCCCGCCACCCGCCATCAGCTTCCATACCTCGACGTCGTGCGGCGACCATCGTGCGCTCTCGTTCTGTCGAGAACGCGCGATGGCCGCTGCATGCACGCTCGGATGTGCTTGCCCTCCTCATTCCTCGTCCTCATGCACGAGTCGACGAGTCGACCACACGACAACGTGGCGCAACGCCAACACGAAGTGACGTCGACAACGACGCGTCATCCGCCCCTCTCCCTCCCTCTCCCTCTCCCTCCCTACTATGCACGACCCAGATCGAGCCTGGTCTAATGCGACGACGCGACGACGGTGCAACACGACTGACGACACAACCACGCCACGACTCGCCAACGGCTCGGCCGACTCATGGAAACGACAAAGACGGTCGCTCGCCCTGTCTGCCCTGCCCCATTCCCATTCCAATCCTCATCCCCCAGCGTGCAGAAGCGATCACACAACGCACACGATCGTGCGGGTTGTGCAGTCGCTGCTGCACAGTGCACGGTTCTATTGCTGTCGTTCCGCCATCGCCATCGCCCCGAGTCGCCCTCAGCCTCGCCCTTTCTGCCCCCACCCCATCCCATCCTAGCAGCATGCAGATGCGATTATGCAATGCCGCACACGTAGAGATATCGGATATCATACCCGAGCGGGTTACCCGCATCCGTGCCATACCCTATGCTCGCACCTGCTAGTAGATACATTAGATTATTTTATATTCATATTTATTTTGAGTTACATGTTGCATCATAAAAACTCGAAGCGTGTGACATCATAAGGAACACAAATATTTCCATATATGGTCTGACATACGTGGGTAAATCTCCTATTCATCTCCTATCGCTCCGAATACAGTACAGCTTCCACAGCGCTCTAATAGCGCTTGTAAATAGCAGACGTATTTACCATGTCCTAGATGCTATTTAGACAGTGTGCCTCGCTAATTTATTTATGTAGACTGCGAGAATGCGAACTGGTCACAATGCAGATTCGGATTCATGCATGCGGCTGCCAGTGACTGAGTAGAATTGGTAGACGGGTAGAATGGACAGGGCAGAGCGGGTAGAGTGCGCAGACGGGCAGACGGTACCGTAAATTTGGCAGATAAGCAGAGTGGTAGATCTGAGCAGACGCGCAGACGCGCAGACACGCAGACACGCAGACACGCAGACACGCAGAAGTTCTACTTTGGGAACGAGTTCATTTCATTTCAAGTTATGTAAATTTTCGTCATCAGTGCTCACATGTGCACACGTGAAGCGAATGACTCTTCGAACGTCAACGAAGATTCCGTGACTGGAAGAGGGGCGTGGAGGAGATAAACGAGCACATGTTAACTAACAAATCTCAGAACTGTGAAAACAAGCAGCAATATACTTGTAGAAGCCCGAAGCGTCATTGCAATGCGACTCGGAGTAACGTGAGAGCAACTTTAATAGCTGGGATAAAATTAGAGCATGCTGATGTGGTTTACAGAAAGACTTCAAGCAAGAGCGCGAAACTCTAAGACTTGAGTTGATTATCGACACAGGCTGTCCAAGCTTCGCCCTGAGCTCAGATCTGAATTAGGTGGACCAACCTGTGGTATTTGGAGTATGTATATGAATTATTCCGATGGCCGCATCACCGTTATCCCTTCGTAATCATGTCCTCCCATCACGGTGTCTCTGTTACATGCCTGTCGTCGCCTCCCGTCCATTCTGAAACTCTCGACTCGTCGTTCACCATTCCGAGTCCAAACCGAGCCTGTACTAGCAATCCACAAACCTCCGTCGCTTTCAAGAGAAAACGACGTCTTGAGTCAAGCATACCCGGACCCAGCGGAGAGGGAATTATTCGCCTTCCCAAGAGACAGAAAGTGTTAAAGACGTCCGTAAGTGCTCTGAGCTAATCGAATATCTTCTAGTACTGTACTCATTTTGAGCCTACTATCCCAAGTTTAACCCTGATCAAACCAATGAAATGCGAAATTATATGACTACGCAAATGCTCCAGCTTGCTCGGATAAGTCGGGATGTTCACACTGCAAAAATTCAATACCACCGCCTCCGAATGAAGGAACTAGATATGATGAAGAGTATCGTGCACGACGAGTTGGAAGGCACCCAGGGATCCCTTAGTCTGACGGAGCGTCAGATCGGCCAGATCCGTCAAGAACTGTGTGGCGGTTCGGGGGTGAATCGGGTGACGACGTGCGGAAACATGCGAGGACAGTGGAGCTCTCTCTTTCAAAATGCACCCTCTCGTGCTAGTTGTACCAGTGATGAGTTCTCTAGCTCAGACTCCGAATCGTGTAGTGACGGCCCTCCGAGTCGTCCATTCGCGTAGTACTGTTGACACTTTTCTTCCAAATCCCATTTCAAAATGTACGAATCCAAGATTTTATGTACGAGTTATGTATGGTTTTTTAGAATCAGTGACTCGGAATTTATGAATCCGAGTCTTTGCGGGGGCACTTGAAGGATACTCTTGTTGGAAACAAATAAACTAGAGTAGAAGCCGTTCTTTGGACGTCGCTCCGTGTGCTACGAGGAGAGGGTGGGAGTGAGTTGAGAGTGGGCGTGAGTTGAGAGTGGGCGGGCGAAGCGCAAAGCGCTTTCCGGCCCGGGACGGGAGCCCGAGTTGGCGGGTATGGTGAGCTGCTCCCCAAAAGGTAGGAGTGACCGACGACGCAGAAAGCAAAGCGGCATACCCGGCAAGTAGGAGGAGGGAGAGGATGTGACAGGCGTGGTGCCCATGCACTCGTGCGCGGCAGCCCCGACGGTCACAACTTACCAGTTAGGGAGCGCGGGTAGCGCCCCGGTGTTGGGTGCACAGCAGCCTCGACCTGAGAACATCAGGGAGGGGGGGGGGAGGGAGGAGCACGGAGCTGGGCACTGATGGCTCGCCAGCTGGCTAGGCAGACACCTGACCGGACATGGTATCGAAGAGCGTGCAAAAGCTGCTTCCCCTCCGAAGGTCGACAACGGAAGTTTCAACCAGCATCAAGTTGTCCGTTTGCAATGCCCTTGCAACGAGCACAAGGAATTCCCCCTCAACCAATATACCTATTCGTTATCGACTCTGTCCGACTTCGGTTGCCAGTGGTGATCGTGCGGTGGGCCGCCGGTGGTATGGAAATACAACATGACACATCGCCTCAATACCGTCCACACTGAGCGGAATATCATGCAGCTCTCCCGCAAGACCTCCTCGAGTTTATGACACATTGACAACTTCTGATAGGTAAGTTTCATCTGTCCCCCCATTTCAATGCTACTACAACCTTCAATTACGCGGTTGCGACTGATACGGTTCCGCTACGAACTCTCTCTTTGCGCTTAACGCCTACACTCGGTTCCTTCTACATCGTGCGGTATAGCACGCGCTCAAAATCCAATGTTGATCTAGTCACGGAGACACTTGTCGAGTTTGGTGCGATCAAACCCCAAGGGCACCGTATCACCGTTTGGCGTGAGGACTATGTGTGGCTGCGTCCCATTTCAGGTCTTCCTACTTTGAAACCGCTGCTACTAGTTCATGAGTCCAGGTATCAGCCCCGTAATACTGACTCACTGACAGTGCGGTGATAACTAGCCGGTACTAATAGTCACGTGAACGTGAATATATAATTCAAACAGCCTCACTTTTTTATTTGGGTCAGGAACTGCCGATGTTTCCGAGTTCCAATCAAACGTGCGTATGCGGCCGCCTTTTCGACAATGCCGGGGCCTTCACCAGGCATAAGAAAGGCTGCCAAAAGGGCAAGAAACGCTTGGCAAATGCACTCAAACAGGCGAAAGAGGTGTATCATGCAAAGAAGCGCCGTGTTCAAACTGACTTGTCGGTGGATGACTTATCAGCGCCTCTGAACTCAAACCCGGTTCAAGCTGATGATGGTACGCAATCTTGGTTACCGACTCGGACGATGGCTCACATTTTCGTGTCCAGACTTAGCAAACTCACTGGCTACAACACAGGTTACGCAACTTGCAGTGACCCCGGCAACAACTGAGACTAAGTTCGGAGCCACGTGCGCTTCAGAGCCCGAGTTCGACAAGGTGTGTGACACCTACATGTTACGCTTTTCTCTATCAGGAATACAGCCGTCTAACATTAATTGGTGTAGGGTGATCACTCGTTACCCCTGTCTCTCCGTAGGAGCCGGCGGGTCAACCGTCAGCTTCCGAAACGATTTCGGGATATTCTCCCAGAGCCACCTTTGCCTCTGCCTCCACAAGATACACTGGCAACAGCCACACCCGAAGCAAACGTGGTCAACTCAAACCCTTATCAATCCACCATCACTGAAGGTCCATTGGCCTCGCCAACATCATCTAATTTGGCCCACCAAGTTGTCCAAGCTCCCTCAAGGCGACGACATTTCATTTTGGTCACACAAGTGAATTCTTTCGGCTTGTTCCGTACATACGACGAGGCTCCGATTCCGGTTGACGATCCTGAAGATCAAAGTGGTGCTGATCCACGTCCAGAACTTGGAGTAGGAGGAGTTCGAGTCGGAGCGATTACGTCCCAGTCAACCAATCTGGAAAATCCATACCATCCCTACCCGAACGAGATTTCGTGGCGCATAGGTGATTGGTATTGGAATCATGGTGTCCAAAAGTCCAAGAGTGGCTTCGACCGGCTCATCGAGATCATCGGCAATCCGCATTTTCGGTCCGAGGACTTATGCCATACTAATTGGACTGCCATCAACCGCGAATTAGGCTGCTCTCGCGTCTGTGGCACCCCTCACACGCTGCCTTCGGCTTCCGAGGCTGACTCGCAAGAGTGGTTACCTGAAGACGATGGCTGGATACAGAGAACCATCACGATCTCCGTTCCTTTTTCCCGGCGCTCACTACATCCCGGACCCAGAGACTACACCGTTTCTAGCTTCCATCGCCGGTCTCTTCTCTCAATAGTTCGTGATAAGCTCTCGGACGCTTCACGATGCAGATCTTTTCAGTTCGATCCTTACATTCTGCGGTGGAAACGTCCATCCACGGCTGAGGACATAGGCGTATATGGTGAACTCTTCTGTTCTGAAGCTTTCGTCACAGCACACTGCCAATTGCAGGACGCGGCCCCAGAGCTCACTGGCGGCTGCACTTTACCTCGACGAATAGTGGCACTGATGTTTTGGTCAGATTCCACACAGCTAACATCTTTTGGGGATGCAAAACTCTGGCCTCTCTACGTCTATTTCGGAAACGAGTCTAAATATCAGCGGTGTGCTCCAAGTGCGAACCTTTGTTCGCATGTAGCGTATTTTCAGACAGTACGTATCCATACCTCGTGGAGATTCATATCTAACTTGGTTTCCAAATCCAGCTGCCTGACGAATTCAAAGATTTCGTAATGGAACATACCGGAGGAGATAAGCTGCCTAATGACCCTTTTTTTACTCATTGTCGCAGAGAGTTGTTTCACGCGCAGTGGAAAGATATATTGGACGACGAATTTATCCAAGCCTATGAGCACGGTATACCGTTTGTATGCGGGGATGGTATCAAGAGGCGACTCTTTCCTCGGATCTTTACATACTCCGCGGATTACCCTGAAAAGTATATTTCATTTAACTCGTTGAATCTATAGCTGACCTGACATATAGGGTACTTATAGCAAACATTCGGAACCTCGGTGGATGCCCGTGTCCACGATGTCTCATCCCTAAGGACAAAGTGCAAGACGTAGCCACTGAAAACGACATGATTCAACGTCGTGACTTATCTCGGCACGACACAGCAGAAAGGGCGTTGAAGATCTCTTCCGCGCGCGAGCTAATTTATGAGGAGCAGTATCTTGTTGACACCCCCCAGGTGGAAGCGCTTCTTAAGCCGCAATCTCTGGTACCGACTCTGGTACGTGTTCTCGAGCTGCGGAATGAAGTCAATTATCTTGAATTATCGTCCAGAACGCCTTTTCAGAAAGACTTGGTTGGACTGGATTTGATTTTTTTCTCATGCTAGTTGTGGACTTGTTGCATGAGTTCGAGCTCGGCGTTTGGAAAGCCGTTTTCATCCACTTGCTTCGCATGGTGGATAGTTTAAAGGGTTCTGTACTGGCGGAACTTGATCACCGGTGAGAAGTTTCATGTCCACTGATGAGTGCCCTAACAAAGTGACTACGCGAAGGTTTCGTCATGTTCCAACGTTTGGCTGCGACACAATTCGGCGTTTCCGTAAAAATGTGTCGGAGATGAAGAGGTTCGCAGCCCGAGATTTCGAAGATGTACTACAGGTTAGTACTTTGTCTCGCTTACTACCATCACCTCTCTTGTTTACGGAAATTGTCGACAGTGTTCCATTCCAGTTTTTGCGGGATTGCTGCCCAATCCCTATGACACACAAGTGCTACGTTTGCTATTTATCCTCTGCCATTGGCACAGTCTCGCTAAACTCCGCCTCCACACTGACGAAACACTGCATCTTTTAGAAATCGTGACGAAGGACTTGGGCGATTGTGTTCGCGATTTTGCCGCCAACACTTGTCCGAGCTTTCCAACAAAAGAGTTGCGTCGTGAATCTGAAGCTCGATCGCGACGCCAGGCACAACAAAATCAAGGTGGATCAAAGCAGATAACGTCGAATGCACAGACACGACAACGCAAAACACTCAACCTTCAAACTTACAAGCTGCATGCCTTGGCTGATTACCCATCGCAGATCAGAATGTATGGAACAACCGACTCGTATTCCACTCAATCTGTACGTGCTCCATCTTTCAGGTTTGTCGCAGCATGTATACACCTTCATGCAGGGAGAACTTGAGCACCGTACCAGCAAAGGTCGCTTTATCAGAACCAACCGAAAAGATTTCATACCCCAGCTGGTTTCCATAGAGCGGCGACAAGCTCGCATCCGGTGCATCCGTATGAGACGTGATGCGCTTAATCTGACAGATCCAGTACCGAATGAACCCGATGAACACCACCTCATCGGTCGCTCTCAAAATTTTCCAGAGGATCTTACCAGATTCGTGCAAGCTAACATAGGAGATCCGGCTACTACGGTTAGTTTTCAATGGTCCTTCGATTTTGGCTCGAGGGAATAACGTGACCCAGAATTTTGTTTTGGAGCTCAAAGCTCATATTCTTCCCCGCATCGCCGTCATCCACCAAGGGGGGACTTCTGGCAGTGACGTAGCGCTTTCAGAAGTCGATGACGCCCTCCGTTTATTCCAACTAAACCACGTACTGTTCAACGCAAACAAAATCTATCGTCATCGATTACTTCGTGTCAACTACACCACGTACGACATCCAACGGGATTTCGACACCATCAATCCCCACACTGACCATCGCGACATTATGCTCTTGTCTGAGCGAGATGGTAGTGGTCACCCGTTCAGCTATGCACGGGTGCTAGGGATTTTCCACGCCAATATTCTATATACTGGACCAGGAACGAAGGACCTTCGGCCACGTCGAATCGAATTTCTGTGGGTAAGGTGGTTTGAAGTCCTACAGGATCGTACAACGGCATTAGGATGGGAGCAGCAAATCCTGGATGCTGTCAGATTTTTGCCCATGGCTGATGAACATGCGTTTGGTTTTGTCGATCCCGCGGATGTGCTCAGGGGTTGCCACATAATTCCTGCTTTTGCGAATGGTCGACTACATCCCGATGGGGTTGGGATCTCTCGTTGTGCAGGTGATGCAGACGATTGGAAGTGCTATCATGTTAATCGGTAGGTCTTGGTCTTGATTACACAATTCGATCCACTAAATACACCTAGCTTCGTTGACCGTGACATGACCATGCGCTATCACTGGGGGCTCGGCATAGGACATGTATATTCGCACCATGATCACCCAGTATCGTTGTCGGGGGTTCATTCAGACTCGCCGGGCACCACTTCTGGATCGTCGCAGCAATCACATTCAAGCAGAAACACGGGAGACCACACCAACCGTGTTGAAGGCGGGGGCGATGACTCAGGACACCCTTCTGATCCCGAGTTGGAACTTGGACAGGTAGAGTCTGAGACACTGACTGAGAGCACAGCTGGTTCTGACTTAGACGAGTCCGAGTCTGAGTCTACCATGGGAGATTATGCCGATATTGATGGATGGAATGATTTGGACTTGGATGTTTTTGATGGATACAAATTTTAATTTCGAGTTACGCTTTTCTTAGTCTCCCGTAGGCAGACCCTTCGTAGCCAGGAAGACAGTCGTTCCTTCTTTTAGGGTCTGCTTTCGTTAATTGGCTGCGCTTTCGTTAATTGGCTGCCATTTCGTTCCAAAAATCGGGACTTACCGTGGAATTGCATCTGTCCTTTCCCAATCCCTCTCCAATTTTTCGCAGTATGTGAATGACTCCTTGATCTCCGATCGCTGTCTCTCGTTTCTGCTCGACTTCCACTCCCTGGACTCGTTCCCGCCTCACTGGTTTCGCCCGTCTCGCGGCAGCCCAATCCGACTCGGGCCTTCACATTTATCGTGTTCGTTCACTTCCACCAAGTCCATCGTATACCATTGTGTATGCATTGTTGAACGACCCAGGTCGCGGACACAATCCTCCTCCAGCAAACCACCGCCTGCGCCTGGCCCGACCCCGCTTCCATTCTTCGGAAACCTGCTCAACATCAACAAGGGCAAACCTTTTCCCGTCATATACAGAGTGGTCCACGCAGTATGTATGTTAGCCAATGTTCTCTGCCGCGGACCTGTGCGTTACTCATTGCCTTGTTTCTCACACTCTCTCGCTTCCTCTTTCTCTACTTCTTTTCTTTTTCGGGTGGTGCAGCGAAGCTTCTTCGTTCTCGTCCGATTTCTAGTCTGGATATCCCAAGTGTCCGCCCAAGGAAGAAGATACACCGATCAGTGTAAGTTGTCATATTTTTTGCCGTCTGCTCGTCTGACGTGCCATTAGATGCTGGGCGGTGGTCACCAGCTCGAAGCAGAGCGGCGCAAGAACATCTTTTCCAACCCCCCGGAGACGGTCTTTAAACGCATCAAGAACGCTCACCCGGATCACGAGTCTCCCAAACTCTTAATGCTCTGCTTTCGAAGACTTCGCATGCGTCGCGGTCATCCCGCCTACGAGTTCTCATGCTCCCACATACTCGGTCCCAGGCTCATCTTTTAACATGCATGTTGCGACGAAACTGATGGATCCGCTTCAAGTATATGTCGTAGATCCCGAGACGTCATCGGTGGATTCGTCCTCTCTGTGGGATGACGAGCAAGGGATCATCACGCTCCGAAGATACTACGCTCTCCGGGATGAGAGGGAGAACACGGTTACGGAAAGTAAGCGTACGTGGCTGGATACTGCATTTTCTGTTCTTCAATGTGAGCCGTCCACTCGTCATTCTTTCTCTGGTCTTGACAACGTTCACTCCGCTAGCTTTCGAACCTCCGCAACATTGCAAGCGGTGTTAGAGCATTCGTTGCAGAACTAACGGACCTCTTTCATCTGAACTTTGACCTCGGCGGGCGCAATCGCGTGTCAACAATCGGCCCTCATACCCTGGAACCGACAAGACTTCGTTCACATCTTCTCCCAGCATGGAACATTTGCGGGTTGCGGTAACTGTGTCTCTCATTACGTCCAACGATGATAATGTACCCCGTCACACCTCGTCGCTCTCCAACGCACTGCAGCAAATCACGATTAATCCCAACGTACCGTCGACAATGTCTGCGGATGCCAAGAAGTGCATCATCTCTCCAAAACAAGCCTGAGCGTGTTTTTAGATTGCTACCCCGGCCTCGTCTTGGATCGCTAGCATGATGTACGACGTCGGGATGGGCGAAGAAGAGCATCGGTCGAACTAATATAGAGAATGAGGGGAACAACACGAGCATCAGAGCCCTGCCTTCGGTGAACGTCTCACAAAGGACCATCGCGACGTGAGGATTTCTCTCTGCGACTCGGACGATCGTATGAACTAATGAATGTGTACAGGCCTGTAGACGGTTTGCTCCTAAATCGATCGAGGCCAAAAGGGCATCCGACGCCGGCGGCGGTGAGGCCCTTCCGTGTGTGAACATATCATGATTGTATCATGCTATCATCTCTTTTGTGTCGTCATCCACTCTATGTACCTATGCCCACTGGATTTTTTCCCCTTGTGCTCTATCCTTTTTGTTCCAATTGTTTTTTATCCAGCACGTAGGGTGAAAGAGAAGTCGAGGAGAATCGAATTGTGTCTATTACTTGCCATATGGTGGCGTCTGAGATTTGAGATCTGATGTGTGACTATTGCGATAAGCATCATGAGGTCATGGTGAAGTGCCAGTCGGGCTCCTTTCGCCCCTCATTGAGTCTAGATATTCACACTCCAATTTCAAGTTCATCGCCAACTCAAACTCCCCTGCGGTCAGATCCACCCGAGATGTAGTAGGCACGCCGCGACCGCTTCCTCTCGAATAAAATACTTGCACAGTTATCATTACGAATACAATTGACAGACACGGGCAACTACAGGTTCAAATGTCCTTGGAGCGGTCGGGTTGTCGGGCTAATTTGCCTGTCTGTTCCCGCTTCCGCTCGTGAAATCGTGCGCCTTGTACAGGCTGAGTCACTCGGAGTGCCGCCTACTAGTTCAACGGGAACGGCCAAAGGGTGGCATTCAAACTAATTGAACCAGCGTACAAATCCTCCGGGCCTAAAGCTTGAAGTAGTCTCCCGTAGGCAGACCCTTAGTAGGCAGGAAGACAGTCGTTCCTTCTACGCTTTTCTGACGTGACTCTTACTAAGTACTGGCATTGACATGTAGTACTCGGAATTTGATACAAAAGACACTGCGAGACGGCTACTACTACTACCCGCCGGGGGTCGAGTCATAATAATTCTGGTTGTACCTGCCAATAGGTGATGATGTAAAAAAACCTTCAACTTTCAGTCATTAGACTCATTACCGTCCGCACATCGAAGTCTTTCTATCCCACCTCCAGGCCTTTTTGGACCCACATATCGCTTCCAAGCACAAAAACAGTTTGGCAGTCTTTGGCACGCTGCCGACAAGAGATAGATGGTCTCGGATGAGATTTTTTAGCCGTGAATTCTGCTCACTTTTGATTTGGCGGCAACGTTATGCGGCTCTATTCTTCGACGGAAACGCTGGCACCGGTCGACGATGCCCCTCCCCTAGGCCCAAATTCGAACCCACCCTTTAGGACTGGTCGACACCACGGTCCTCCAGCGGATCAGATGCGTGATGGATCATGAACGTACGCTCCATCTTTTTTGCCGTCCGAAACAGATGCACTACAAGAATAACATTTTAGCACGGTGACACCTTGCGCACTGGTCGGTGCACTGACCAAGGCTCTGTATTGTACGTCTTATTTTGTCTTCCGGCAACACCTGGCTCCCCTTCGCCAAAGAGCGTGTCATCTAATTCATCTCGCCTTTCTTGCAGACACTGGCAAGCGACTCACGCATCCATCCACTACCGCTTTCACCACCACCACCGCAATGAATGTGGAGGACCCTACGTCCTCCCAAATTCGCACATACTCTGATCGTCTGTATCCCCCAACTTGTCGACCTCTTACATCCCGATTGCAAGCTCGATCTTTTCGGCGCAACAACTGGTCTGTTCCTTTTTATCCTTTCCTCAACTAGACGTGAACTGAGGGACGTTTGTTTCCTTTTAGAAAGTGACCCTGGACGTGTGCAAGTTATATGGACCCAGACAGGGTCTTCCTTCAGCAAGCCGCACATCTGACTCAATGGGACGTACCACATTTATCGCGCACACCCTGACACACTGCTCCAGTATCTCATCGTACGACGTACGTACTGTCGCTCGCCTCGAGTCGGGGGGTGAATCCATTAGTTCTTTCCCTGCCGTTGATTAGTAAAGTCATTCAAGTTACCATTCCAACGCAACACTCGTCAATGGAACAGTTACAGTGTGATACGCAACGTCGCTCAAACTGGCACCATCATTGACCAAGTTCAAGTTAGTCAACATGAAATCTACTGCTATAAATTCTTATCACATGATCATACGACGTTGTTAGTCTGTGCACTCGTCTCCCAAGCCTCCTGCAAGTGGGGCATCATTATCGCGAAGCTGCGCCAAGATGAAACAAAACGAAGTGCTCGACTGGTCCTCACCCAACCTAGAGCTGCCCGTCTCTCAGATCAAGCGGCTCCTCGACGACTATCCCCAACTCCGTGTTCTTAACTGTCCTGGAGTGCTTTGGCCCGTGCCAGGAACCGAGAAGGTCACTATTCCACGTTCGGTCAACTCCCACTCCCACTCTCACTCTCAACTATGTTCCACCACCCAGTCCCTTGCCAGCACTACAAGAGCTTGTCCTTGACTTCTCCGGAGGTCTTGGCAGCCCCGTATTCACGCGGTCCGATCACGGCTTGGCCCTGATAGTTTTATGATTGGTAAGGCGAAGTCAGAAATAATTGATGACACCTTGGTACTGACGTTTGTCGGGAGAATTCAGCTCGATTTCATGCAGAGGAAAATATAATATCAGCAACACGTTTGGACAGGCATTGTAGTTGGTGTGTTCATCTGGTCCTACTGTTTCTGCTGAAATCAATAGAGGCTGTTTTGCTTGGTATCACACATTATGCAGCTTCTATTACTGTTTCACAGTGAGCCCTTACGCCACCTCGAGGGCCTTGAATATTGGATTGATGGATCATTTGTAGTGTCTGTCCATCAACGTCTCTCGTTCTACGATCTCTGATCGCCATCAGAACAGCTTGGGTCAAATGTCACCTCTACTCAATAGAAACACAGGAAACTTATTGACAACTTTCGCGGGCTCGTCCAAGTCTTTTCGGCGTACTCTGCATACCTATTCGTCTCGGCACTCGTCGGTGGCTCCAAGCCGCTCTGACTGGTAAATGCTCCGAACATAGCACGAAACTGCAGTCCGGAGAACACACCGACGACATTTCGTAACGCGACCTGCCAGTTGATACCGTAGGTAAGTAGTTGAAGCTTTCTGTTATGTTCATTCGAGCTGGAAGGATGTCGCGATACCCAGAATTGCCTTCTAACCTGAATATACATACTCACTAGGTTTCCAGGAATCCACAGCCTGACTTGCAGGCCATGGACCGTGCTCACCGCATCGGACAAACAAAGCAAGTGTATGTGTTCCGCTTCATTGCGGAAGGCAGCGTCGAGGAACGCATGCTCGAGTGTGCTGCGCAAAAGCTTCGTCTCGACTCTCGACCAATTAGTCATCCAACAAGGCAGATAGCAACAAGCCAAAGGCAAGTGTCGTTAAAGCTGATTCAGATGACACTGATCTCATGTGTTACGGAACCCAGCCGCGAGCAAAGACGAATTTCTTGACATGATTACTCATGGCGCGGAAAAGCTCACCACCTCTGCCGACGAGTGAGTGCCAATTCAACCATATCACAGCAGTGTCATTAGAAATTTCGTTACTAGTATGCTTATCAATGGCGACATCGAAGCCATCATTCAGCGTGGCGAGGAGCGCACAGCCGAGCTCAGTAGCAAATATGAAGGGCTGAACCTCGAAGATCTCAGTAACTTCAGGACGGATAGTTCGTTACAGCAATGGGAGGGCGAAGACTTCCAGAGTGGTGGACGCAAGGCACTCAACTTGAATATGCTTTCGCTCTCGAAGCGGGAGAGGAAGACGAATTATTCGGTAGACAGTTACTTCAAGGATACCTTGCGCGCTGGACCCTCAAAGACAGAGAAGGCGCCCAAGCTGCCACGTGCGCCGAAACAGATACAGATGTGAGTTTATTTCAGAGCCGTGCGCCATCCTGTTAATATTCGTTTCTCAGTCAAGATTTTCAATTTTTCGATCTCGCTCTCGCGGGCTGCAAGAAAGAGAAGTGGCCGTGTTCAAGGTATGTGTCAAGAGCTGAAGGTGGAACGAGTTAGCACCGAAGAGTGCGGCAAATGGACTGAGGAAGGACTGAGACTCACTTAAGAGCGAAAGAGATGTTTGCTGAGGTCAATACAGGTAGACCCATGGTCCTTTTATCCTGTTCCCAATGGCCAACTTAGTAACGCTGAATTCCGCCATCTGACACCGACCTTCTGACGGAGTCCATCAGGGTTGGCTGAGTTCCTTTCGACAATGTATCCTGAAGAGTGAGAGATGTGAGGAATGGTCATTTAATCTTACCTGTTTTATCTGGACTGCCCGGCGAACTGGAAGTGACTCAATCCGATAGTTCGGCAGCTTTGGCACTTGGATGAATTTTGCGCAACTAGTTTACAGGGGGGTTATTTTATTAATCTTCTAGTTAGTGCTCAAGCAACCGCCGGATCAAAGTGAAAAAATGCGACAGACGGGTGAGATCTAGAACAATATGCTGCCAACACTATAGGGAATGCGGGGAATGCAACGCTGCAGATGTTACTTACCACGTCAAGATCATGTGCACATGTGAAGTCCGATCTGCAAGCGAACCGAATGGAAGTAATCGTATTACTCCTTTCTAATACGTATTGTCGAGTGAGAGACAGGAGAAATGATACCGTGACCTCTTTTATCTAGACTGCCCGGGCCCGGATCAGTTAATCAGCTGTCGGAGTTACAGCTGTGTGCAAAACTAATGACAATCGTGAGATCTTTTTTTTCGTCGGCCAAAAAAGGAAATCCACGCTGACCGCGTCTGGAGTCGCGTCGCGTCGCGTAGTACATGGTCTTAGCGGTTGAATGGCATTGCTGCGACTACGAGTAAAACCCAAGGATCCGAAGACACGCCTGAGAAAATTGAGGCGGAGCGTGCTGTGGCTCAAGAATTCATCGATACAGGTTGATTTCAATAATTCGTGGTTGGACAGTCGCCCTGACGTTTGATATGCCTACTTTTTATTACAGCCGAACCACTTACAGAAGAAGAGCAGGCGCTAAATGAGCAGTATGCTGAAGCTGGATTCCAGGACTGGAGCAGGAGAGACTTCCAGCAGTTTGTTCGCGCGTTGGAGAACTACGGATGGTTCGTTTTACCCTCCATCGCTTGACAATGTCGTTGATCTTTGTCCCATGCTAGGACGGACGACTTTGACCTCCTCGCTTCCGAGATTCAGGACAAGGATCCAAAGGCAGTGAAGCGGTACTATACTTACTTCAAGAAACACTGGAAAGAACTCGCTGAACACTCTCGTATCGCCGCCCGCATCGCTGAAGGGGAAGCTAAACGCAACAAGCGGTCCAACCTTGAATACCTTATTGCCAAGAAGGTTGGCTCCGTCAAACACCCGATGCAGGAATTGGAGCTCAACTACCCGACAACCAAAGGCAAAGTCTACTCGGAGGAAGAAGATCGGTACTTGCTCTGTCGGTTGAATCATTACGTGATGCGCACCGAGGACGTGTACGAGCGGATCAAGCGGTATAATTCTGAGTTTCCGGTGTTTCGGTTCGACTGGTTTTTCAAGAGTCGGTCGACGCAGGAGCTGCAGCGGAGGTGTAATACGTTGTTGGGGATGATCGAAAAGGAGGCGGAAGCACTGGCCCA
This sequence comes from Leccinum angustisporum, assembly GCA_038091055.1. Lineage (NCBI taxonomy): Eukaryota > Fungi > Basidiomycota > Agaricomycetes > Boletales > Boletaceae > Leccinum > Leccinum angustisporum. The sequence continues at coordinate 46,860 of JBBPNU010000010.1, forward strand.
GCAGGAGGGCAAGTCCAAGCGACGGGGAAAGGTGTGTTTGTTTTGTCCTTCTTGGGGTGTTACTTAACGTATTGGCAGAAACGAGGCTTGGAAGACGTGCAAAAGGAAGACGAGATGAAGGAATCGAGATCACCTACGCCCCTGCGCCTGCACCCAAAAAGTCGCATAAAAAGATGAAAACATAAAGCGCTGCAGACGTAGTTTGCACCTCTCGGACATGATTCGCTGTGCATGCATTTTCTTTATTATGTATCCTCGCATACTAGTAATATAGAGGTCACCAGTTGAACTCAGGCTGGCACTGGCAACTGACGACTCTGAAGTGACAGACGACGACGGTAAGTACTTGAGTACTCGCCCCCTCTTCTTCGGCCTCACCATCCTCAGCCTTCTCCCTTCCTCACACAACAACTCAGTATCACGGTGACTCGACGACCGCAGTGAGTATGCTTCGTCTTTGTCCTCATCCATACCATCCTGATTATCCTCCCTCGCGCAACAACTCAGCGCATTGATGACGCGCTCATCCACACCATCCACACCCTCCGAGTCCACCATCCACACTCTCTCACGCAACAACTCGACACGACACTGATGCAACGCCAACTGATGATGCAGCAACGACGCTCCGACGACGTCATTCATCGAAATCCTGAAAACGCTCAGTGTTCCGTACATCGTGGACGACATATATTCTCTTGATCCAGAAGCGCTTTTCGCACTGCAACCTCTTCACGCACTGATATTCCTCTTCAAATGGGTCCCCTCCGCCGCCGGCGAGCCATACAGCACCGCCGTACAGTATGACACTGAATTCCCCGGCTTCTTTGCACAGCAGACGGTGCAAAACGCCTGCGCAACCATCGCGGTCATAAACGCGCTAGGAAATATACCATCGCTCCGTTCTGGACCGCAGCTTGCTGACCTTATGAGTTTCATAACCGGAATGGATCCACAAACATGCGGAATGGCGGTGACCAGCGCGGACTGGCTACGCGAAGCTCATAACGCACTTTCTCCGCCTAGTGCTATCTCACTGGACGGCCTTGGGCTACCGAGGAAGAAAGAAGATGCTTATCATTTCGTTGTCTATGTTCCAGTTATGGGTAGTGTCTACGAATTGGACGGACTGAAACCATATCCTGTTCGCCACGGCGAATATGACGATTGGTTCGAAGCCCCTCTATGTTTCTCTCGCTCAGCGCCGCGAAGTCCGCCGTCAGCAACTGGAAAGCCAAATCGCTCAACGTAACCAGATCCGCATGCAGCAGGCAGCGACAGCTGGTATTCCTGGCGGACACATCAACGGTCCCCTCTACTATCCTCCTGGTCCCGACGGATTCCCTCCCCAAGGTCGCAACATGATGGGATACGGTCAGCCGGGAATGATGCCTCCTCGTCCTCGCCACCCTCCTACGGGAGGCCAGGTTCCTGGGATGCCCATTCCTCCTTACGGTGCCCCTCCGCCGCAGTACGGCATGCCAGGCCACCCTCGTGCGCCTCGGGTGCCCAGCTCTCTTGGACCTGGCGCGTCCCCAACCAATCCGACTGTACCCATCCCGCGTGCTAACGGTCCTCCTCCAACAAACGGTGTTCCTCGTCCAGCTCCCCCTCCAGGCGCTCCTGCCACTCGTCCACCCCCAACCGGAGCTCCAGCGCCGGGTGCCCGCGCTCAACAGGCATACAAACTTAATCCTCAAACCCGCAATGCAGTTACTCCCGCGGCGGTGCCGCCTGTATCCATTGCTCAGCCAGAGGTTGCTGTCCTCAGTCCTATCCAACTTGCGAGTGCTTCTCCTGTGGCACAGAAGCAGATGTTAGGTGAAGTCATCTATATGAAGATTCTCGCGTACGTTTCAGCCTTCCTCAATTGCACCGTGATGCTGATGATTTGCATAGTTCTCAACCCGAGTTGGCTGGCAAAATCACCGGTATGCTTCTCGAGATGGACAATGCCGAATTGATACACCTTGTGGAATCCAACGAAGCTGTGAATTCCAAAGTTAGCGAAGCTCTCACTGTACTTAACGATTTCGCCAAGGAGGAAGCTACGTGAAGTGTGGTGCCGAGGGATAGGGATAGGGAAGGGTATCGAGGATATGTGGGGTTCTTTTGAGCAGTGGTGGCTCGTCCTCTCTTTTATGTTTTCTATGTGCTTGCCGTACAGGTTGGATCATCCGCGACCTCTGCCTTTGCGCTGAGTGTCCGCTTCAAACTGGGTAATGGTGGTGGTCGTTCCTTTTTGTGTACTTCGAGAAGGAACAGGGGTTGATACAACTGCTTTCACTATGGACTCTGAGAGTGAGGGTCGCAACCGAAGTATGAAGTAACTTAGACAACATTCCTTTTTCTCCCACCCTCAATGAGCGGGTTAGTTGCAGACCTTTTACTTCTTGCGGTCAGTTGTACCCATGTCCTTCTCGCGCCATACGCCAAGGTGGAGGAATCTTTCAACCTCCATGCCACCCACGACGTCCTGATGTATGGTGTGAGCCTTGGAAACCTACATAATGTGAGTTTCTTTTGTAAGTCTCACATTCGATGGGCGACTAATGCTCTGCTGGATGATGTTCAAGTATGATCACAATGTCTTCCTTGGTGCCATTCCTCGCACCTTTGCGGGAAGCGTCTTACTCGCCTGGCTTACCGCACCGTTCGTACATGCGGGTATCGCTCTGGGGATGATTACGTCCAAGTTTGACTTGCAGCTTGCTCGTATGTCTCTTTGATGTTAATTTCGTTCACGCCTCACTGTGTGTTAGTGCGATTCGTGCTCGCTTTCTTAAACACGATTGCGCTCATTCTCATCCGGCGGGCAGTGTCGACGCGTTTCGGGAGACAGACCAGTTGGTGGTATGGGCTACTGACGTGTTCGCAATTTCATCTTCCGTTTTGGATGGGTCGGACACTTCCCAACATGTTTGCGTTGCTGCGAGAGGTGCCTTTGCATCAGCTTCACGGTGACCTAAATTTGCTGCAGTCGTATCATGTGGTCCCAGCGCGATCCTGCCCTGCGTAAAACTGGACAGGGCAACATCTTCATCAAGAATCTGGACCAGCAGATCGATAACAAGGTATTGGTATATTGTGTCCGTTTTGGACTGCATTTGACATCTTGATAGGCTCTTCATGACACATTCGCCGCTTTCGGCAACGTTCTTTCGTGCAAGGTGGCTACCGATGAACAAGGTCGCTCTAAGGGATATGGTTTCGTTCAGTACGAGACCGCTGAGGCCGCCGAGAGCGCCATCAAGGCTGTCAACGGTATGCTGCTGAAAGATAAGAAGGTCTATGTCGGCTATCATGTCACGCGCAAGGTCAGTTGTATGCTACTACGTTGTACAATTACTAATTTTTTGCAATGCAGGTGCGACAATCCAAGATGGACGAAATGAAGGCCCAGTTTACCAATCTATACAACAAGAATCTCGACACCGACGTTACTCAGGACGAGTTCGAGAAGATGTTCGGCCAGTTTGGTAATGTCACCTCGGCGGTGGTGCAGTTCGATGAAAGCGGAAACAGCAAGGGCTTCGGCTTCGTTAACTTCGAGACCCACGACGAAGCCCAGCCTGCCCAGGCGGCTGTTGACGGTCTTCACGATACCGAAATCAACGGCAAGAGAAGCTGTTCGTTTCGCGTGCTCAAAAGAAGGCCGAGCGGGAGGAGGAGTTGCGCTGCTGTTACGAGCAAGCGAAGATGGAGAAACTGAGCAAGTAGTATGCTGGTGTCCGTGCCTTTGATATTTTTATGTATTCTAAAGGATTAATGTCCGCCTTACTATTATCATTAGAGAGGTGATCGAGCATCAGATAAGCACATATCCGACTGGAGCGGTAAGCGAACTTGAACTTCTTTGTCTGTGGATACCCCTGCTCCTCGAATTTGACTCCCGCCCCTCTTTCCCCCTACCAGCTGGAATTTAGTTTGCTCGCGGTTCCCGACAATCCTCTGCCTAGTCTCACAGCGCAACTCGAGCATCTGCAGCAAAATGGAAGTGGTCATCTACCTTTCTACTGTACAGTATCCACTGGCATTGCCAGTGCAACTGTTTATATTCCTTGATCTGATGTTTCCCTTATCATGGCAACTATATATTTGTTTGTAACATTCTGACAGTTTGGGTATCAAGATGCCACCTCTCAAACATGTAAAAAAGATCATGCAAAAGGATTGATATGTAGTCATAATGATTCACCAACTAATATCCGCATGAGATAATAGTATGGTCATATTTAAAGCTTTCTGTTACCTCTCTTGCAACTACTGATATTCCCTGATAATCAGATGTTGAATTTACTTATAGCAATCATATATTATATTTGTTGGTAATCTCTGATAGCTTGAGCACCAAAATGCCACCTCTTGACCATACTGAATTGACCATGAGTCCATGACAGAAGAATGATAGTCAATCACCAAGTACACCAATACTTAGAATACATTTTCCTTGGTATGTATCTCTTCTACTGTCTGGTCATATTCCTAACTTTCTGCTGTCAACCTGGCAATCACTGATAGTCACTGATCTGGCACTAGGTTCATTTTATCAAGTTGATACCTGTTTGTAAGATTCATCAGGGTCAAATCAACTTCAACTTTCTATTATCAACCTGGCAATCACTTATATCCTCTGATATAGCCCTTAGCTCATTGTATCAAGTTGATATATGTTTGTAAGCATCTGGCTACATCAGCTCCTCACCTCATCTGTAAAAAATAAGTAAGCTATGTAGTACTATGTAGTACATATGACCCCAGTAGACACCAGAGTCTTTCCCCTGTTATGTAGTACTACATAGACATGAGTTCTCTACCATCACTACCCATAGTGAGTGTAGCAACCCATAGTAATACACAATACAGCTTTTTTTTTTACAGATGCTCTGATGAAATCTAATGACTTTATTCAGATTTTTAACTTTCCACTGTTCTGATCCTCTCATGCTTCTTCTATGCCACTGATTCATACTTTCAACTTTGATCATCCTCCTTGTAATTGTTGATATCTCATGATCTTACATTTATCTTTGCATATCAGCCATAAATGTGTTGATCACTCTGATAGTTTGAACATCAAGATGCCAGTGGGGGATATCATGCCAGTGTGTAACTAAGCATGCCAAAGGATTGATAGGTAATTATAATCAATTGCCGGCATGATATATTATTTTACACTCTGGATCTTCTGCTGCCTTCCTTGCAACTACTGATAATTCCTGATCTTGTAGCTACCCTTTCATATGAGTCATACATTTGTTGGTACTACTCTGATAGTGTGAACACCCCAATGTCAGCTCTTGATCATGGTAAACTCATCAGGTCAAAGGACTGATAGACAGTTATAATCAATTGCCAAATAGTACCAGCATGCTATATTGTATTCATACTTTAGACACTCTTTTGCCTTCCTTGCAAATAATGATATTCCCTGATCTTGTAGTTACCTTTTTGGTACTACTCTGATAGTTTGAATACCAGAATGACAGCTCTTGGTCATGATGAACTAATTATGTCAAAGGACTCACAGGTAATTATAAACAATTGCCAACTAGTACCAGCATGTCATATTATATTCATACTTTAGAATCTCTGCTGCCTTCTTTGCAACCAATGATATTCCCTGATCTTGTCCTTATCTTTTTATATCAACCATATATTTGTTGGCAATACTCTGACAGTTTCAATATCAGGATGTCAGCTCTTGGTCATGCTGAACTAATTATGTCAACTAATGATATTCCCTGATCTTGTAGTTACCTTGTTGGTACTACTCTGGTAGTTTGAACACCAGGATGCCAGATGTTGATCATGCTGAACTCATCATGTCAAAGGACTGATATGTAGTTATAACCAATTTCCAACTGGTACCAGCATGTCATATTATATTCATACTTTAGACTCTCTGCTGCCTTCCTTGTATCCAATGATA